>PVLA01009098.1:0-79704 GCA_004027455.1 Hydrochoerus hydrochaeris
GGAGAGGAGAGGAGAGGAGAGGAGAGAGAAACAGCAGGAGGAGGAGAGAGAAAAAGGTGAAGAGAGATGGAGAAGGAGGGAGGGAGGGAGAGACGAGAGAGGGAGAGAGAGACAGGGAGACAGGGAGCGAGCCTCTTCATTTACCTGTGTCAAGGTGACCTCAAGCACTCCTTGACCTCTCTGGGCCTCAGTTTCTCTGTCAGGGGGGTCCTGGAGGCCTTCTTCAGGCCGGCCCAGGGGTGCCTGGGGACCCTCTGCATGGCGGGATCCTTTCTGGTGTGGGTGTCATGTTGGGCAGGGTGAAATGGACCCTGGGGCCTAGCGGCCGGGGTCAGAGTCCAGCGGCCTCATCTTGGTGGGTGAGTGGCATTGTGCAATCCCCCTGGGTGCCGTGGTGTCCCCACTGGAGTGGAGTCCAAGTCATGCAGAGTCTGGCACCGAGTAGGTGCCACAGTCATCTCCCCTTCCTGCTTGGATGCCTCCCTGCTGAATCCCATTCTTTCTTGGGGTGCAGCATCTTCTTCCAGCCACTGCTCCCCAGGATTCCTCTGCGCCTTCCCCCTGACGTGCTGGGGTCTTGGTCAAAATCCTTCCTGTTTCCCCCTGGGTAAACTGAGGCAGTGATTGCCTGGCATGGGCTGTGCCCTCTGCACCCTCCCCTCCCCCCAGACCCCCGTCTCTGTCCCTCCCAGTTGGGGCATCGCCTGCCCCTAGTGCCCATCCAGCCAACACCTTCTTCTTCACCTTTCATCGGATGGTGCTCTTGTCCTGCCTGGCTGAGAGTGAAGCACAACGGGTGGGGGTGGGGAGGGGGCGGGGGGGGTGCAGGGATCGCAGGGAGGGTCCCTGCCTGCCAGACATTTGGACCAGGTCCCTTTGGCTCTGCACTAGCCTCCCAGCGTCCCTAGGTGCTGCCCACTCTGGACCTCGGCCAGAGCTGTCCCGCAGCAATCAAGTGGTGGAGGGGATGGACGAGGGCACCCTGACGTGGCCACGCCTGCACGCTCGTGGGGACGTCTCGAAGGCGCCTCTGCCAGTGCTCCCCGTACTCCGCCTGCCCAGAGCCAGCCCAGGTCCCTCAGAGCCCAACCTGTGCCCCCGCGTTCTGCTGGCAGCTTCTGCTTTTCCCATTCACCGCCCCACTTGGCAGCCACTTCCTTAGCGGGCAGCACCTGTGCAGTGCCAGCCAGCGGGGTCACCAGGGCCGGGGCTTCCTGAGCTCTGCGATGCTCCCAATGTGCAGTCGGTCCCCTCAGCCCGGCCTGGCCTGGAAATCTGCCTTTCTCACTAGTGTGGTTCCTGGTGTGGTCCAGGGTCAGCCCAGGAGCAAGGGGGCTTTAGATTCAGGACAAGGTTTTCTCATCTAGGAACAGGAAGGCAATTAACATGCCTGCAATCTCAGCACTCAGGAGGCTGAGGCAGGAAGATTGCCGTGAGTTCAAGGCCAGCCTAAAGACAGTCTCAGAAAACCAAACCAAACCAAAGTGAAGTTACAGCTAAACTTGGGTGGCTTTCACGTTTTCTAGACCTTGGCGTCCTGGTTAGTGTGAGCAGTGGGCGGAGACCCAGGTTGACTCCCCCTGAGTCACGAGTTGTCAAGTCCCTGCCCTTCCAGGAGCGGCAACTTCGCACAGGGGACAGCACTGCCCTCTGCCCTCTGGGTGAGAAGTGGGTGGATGGGGTATAGGACCCTGCTGGCGGCCTTGGAGCCGAGGGAGCAGGAGATGGAGCTGCATGGGCACTAGCGTCTCGGGGGCCCCCAGGGGCACAGCTGCATGAATCCTCCTGGCCTGTGGAGGGAGGGTCATGGGGGCAGGGTGGCCTCTGGGACATGAGCATGGCTCCCACGGACATGCAGCGAGAATGTGGGCGCCTCAGCCCCCCATGCTGCATTGTGTGAGCTTGGACCAGGACCCCGGGTGCCAGGAAGGACCTGGTGTCCCCGCTCCCTCTGCATCAGTCCTGGCTCTGCCCTGAGATGCCCTCAAGGCCCAGCCCGGACGCCTGGCTGCAGCCAGCAGGGCCAGGATGCCAGGTGTGTGGTCTCCGGCTCCAGCCTTGGGTCCTAATCTTCTTGATCATGGTGCATGCCTGTCCGGTCATGTCACACTGCAGGTCTGAGCCAGAGCAGTGTCCCGCTTAGCACACAGCCAGGGCTTTGCTTTCTTTCTTTCTTTCTTTCTTTCTTTCTTTCTTTCTTTCTTTCTTTCTTTCTTTCTCTTTCTTTCTTTCTTTCTTTCTTTCTTTCTTTCTTTCTTTCTTTCTTTCTTTCTTTCTCTTTCTTTCTTTCTTTCTTTCTTTCTTTCTTTCTCTTTCTTTCTTTCTTTCTTTTTTTCTCTTTCTTTCTTTCTTTCTTTCTTTCTTTCTTTCTTTCTTTCTTTCTTTCTTTCTTTCTTTCTTTCCTTGAGACTGGCTCTTGCTGTGTAGTTCAGGCTGGCCTTGAACTCACTATGGAGCCCAGGTTGGCCTCAAACTCACAGCAACTCTCCTGCCTCAGCCTCCTGTGCAGGGACCACAAGTGTGCCTCTCTCTTCCGGCGAGCCCCATGCTGTCCTTGCTCATGCTGTATTGTCCTCTGCCAGCTCTGTCAGACTGTGTTGTCCCTGCACGGCCACCCCAGGACCCAGGCCATTCTCAGAAGAGCACTTCAGAGGCCGTCTGCAGGGTCATGCTGTGTGGATGTGGGTGCCGTTCATTCTCCGGAGGAGCAGCCACAGCGGGAGGGCAGGGACGTCTGTCCCCAGCGGGTCAGCAGGGGCGGGAACTGCGCCGGGTCCCTGGTACACAGTGTTCCCCAGAGCGGCAGCTCGGTGGGGGAGCGGGCAGCTGGACCTGGCTGCTGCTTCCTGTCCTGGGGGCCTGGCTTCCAGAGTGTAGGAAGTGAAACTGTGGGCCCCGGGGGCAAAAAGGACCAGCTGGCGGTGGATGCAAGCATCCTTGCAGGGAGGCCGCTGGACAGACAGATACCCTGTGGGTGTTCATGCAGGACGGATGGAGCTTCCTCTGGGCATCCACAAGGGACAGACCAAGGCTTCTCTGGGCATCCCTGCAGATGCCAGCTGGGAGTGGCTGGGAGCCGAGAGGAGACGCAGGGCCCGAGAGTGGGAAGCCAGTTCCCCACGCACCTGGGCAAAGCCCAGGGTCCCCTGGGAGCTTCTCAGGTCTTTGAAAACCCCTGGAGTGTGGCCTCTCCAGCCCCCAGGTGGGGCTTTCAGTGGCGGAGGATTTCCCACACGTGCTTTCTTCCCTTTGGGTCCCTGCTCTCTTTCCTCATGGCTACTTTGGATTTGGGGCTCCAGGTGGCAGTGGTGGCTGCTGCTGCTGTTGCTGCTCTTGAGGACCCCTGGGGATCCCTGGGGCATGCTGTCCAGAGAGTAGTGCGTCTTCCAAAGTGGGAGAAAATCTCACCCAATCAGAGAGATTAGCAGCCTTGGAAAGAAATATTTTTAAAACAGATGTAGCGTGTGAAAATGTACCCTTGCTCCCCGAGTGTACCCGTGCTAATTTACCGGTAGGAATCTTGTCTGCTTCCCAGGTGATTTCCCCGGGGAGGGAACTTGCCGGCCACCACATGTCACCCTGTGGCAGTGGCTGGATCTAAGCTCAGCCCTCCTGGTGCCTGATGGCCCCTCCTTCTGGCAGGAAGCTGCGGAAGACAGGGGAGTTGTGTTCCTGGAGAAGGAGGGTAGGCGTGACCTGGGGACCTTGCCTGGCCTGACGCCCAGGGTGTGTGGGAGCCAGTGCTCAGTCTGCGTCCCCTCTCTGCCCCATGGGCTCATTCTCCCGGTCTTTTTTCCCTGGCTACGACTGCCCAGGTGGCACTGTGGACCTGAAGGCTCTCTGGGAGCTCGGGGAAGCCCAGGTGGCAGAGGGTGGAGCTCAGGGCCTTGGGGAGCAGATGTGGTTTGCAACAGCACCCAGCCAGGCCGCGCCAAACACCTCTCGGCCAACGTGGGCATCGTCATAACAGCTCATCTCTGCCCAGGCCTCAGAGTACTTCCCACTCACCCCTGGATCTCTTCCCACTGACACAGAACTGAGGGCAGCAGAAAAGGGCCCAAGCACTCCTGGACCAGCATGTACCTGCTATTCCCATTTTCTCCAGCGCCCCGCCATGGCGAGGGCGCCCCCCTTCCCGAGAGACCCAGAGGAGATGTCGCAGGCCTTGGCGAGGGCGCCCCCTTCCCGAGAGACCCGGAGGAGACGGCGCAGGCCTTCTCTGTTCAGGTTTCAGCCCAGAGTAGAAAGCAGGGCTGACGAGCTCTTCCAGGGCGGCGCCCGCCCTGGCCCCGGGCACCAGAGGGCCTTTGCGCTGACATCTCCCCACAACCTGGGGCTCCCTCCACGTCATGCCCACTTCCTTCTCCCCTTTCTGAAAAGGTTTTGCTCTTCCCCTTTCCTGGGGCCACAACGGCAGAATAGCAAGAAAGCAAACATGCTGAGAGGCAGCGAAAGCATGGCCTCCCCAAAGAACGAGAGGTTTGATCAAAAAATACGACCACTGCTCCAATTTTTAAAAATACCACCACAGTAAGAGCTTATTCCCGTGAATTCCTCTCAAAACACTTCCCCTCCCTTCTCACACCGTCCCATCGTCCTTGCTGCTCTCCTGAGGGCTTCAGTTGCGCTGTCCTGGCTGCCTCGATGTCCCGAGTGGATTCAAAAACGTTTCCCTGTCACGGTCGCTTTGACCTTGGGGAAGAGTCTGAAATCTCTGGTGCCAGATTTGGTGGATAAAGTGGACAAGGACCCAGCGTCCTGTTTAGGTGTTTTAAATTGATTCAGCACATGGAGGTGGCCATGCCAGGGCCCCTGTGGACTCACGAGGAGGAGCCCAGAACTGCTGCTGAAAGCAGCCAGGACTCGGGGTGCGTTTGAAGCCAGGGGAGGATTTTGAGGGGAGCTGACGGCGGTGCGTCTTCTACCGTATCGAGTTTTAAGCTTTTTGCTTAAACACTCGCACGCTGTGTTATCACTGCCCTGTCTGACAGGTGAAGGGTTTGGAACCAATGTGGGCTGTTCTTTGCAATCCGGGCAGACATTGGGGAGCCTCACTGCTCCATGCTGTGGTACCCGAGGCCTGGTGGGCACAGTGAGGCAGGATCAGCTCCTCCGTGTCCCACGTTCGGTCCTGGCATCCGTCCCCAAGGTCTTCCTGGTTCCGCTGTGCTGGGCCATCGGTGGCTGCCCTGCAGTGCAGGCTTCCTTCTCCGGGCTGCCCTCCGTCTATTTGCTGCCATGCTCTGCTGTGGGTTGGGTTCCCTCTGCACCTGCCGCCGTGGGGAAAGTTATGGCGTACTCAGCGCCCAGAGCGACGTCCCTCGTGTCCAGGCGGGATGGGCGATTCTTTGCCTAAGTTCCTGCGGTGGCCCTCAGCG
Organism: Hydrochoerus hydrochaeris; assembly: GCA_004027455.1. Lineage (NCBI taxonomy): Eukaryota > Metazoa > Chordata > Mammalia > Rodentia > Hydrochaeridae > Hydrochoerus > Hydrochoerus hydrochaeris. Next base: position 5,379 of record PVLA01009098.1, read on the forward strand.
GGTGGCCAGACTCCCCTGGGAGGCTCAGATGGCTTCACTCACAGGGCTCAGCCTTTGTCAGTGCCTCCCTGGCACAAGAGTCTCAGCCCAGCCCCACGGTCTCCACGGAGGCTGGCTTCCCACGTAGCGAGCTCCTCGGGAAGGTGGGTGGCAGCCCCATTCTTCTAGCCCAGTCTGAGTCCTCATGGTGTCATGCTGGCCACGTTCTGTGGGTCATATGCAGTGCCAGCCCACATTCCCGGGAGCTGAGCTGGACTCCAGGTCCTGGTGGCAGACTGGGACACTGCCGAGGACCGTGTGGGGTGGGAAACACAGCCGTGGCCATCTGTGGGAACCATAGTCTCCTGCTGTGGAAACCCAGTCGTGCCCAGACCCGTGGAGGGGACCACCAGACGTGAGTGTCGCTGTGCCCTGGGTAGGGACACCCTGTGTGCTCGCTCATCTTTCTGTCCTTGCTGCTTCTGTCCACACTGTATTTCAGATGGGCAAGTTTTCCAGAGGACTAATTATTTGCATATGCGAGTTGTTTCCTACGTTCCCGTCCTAAGAGGCTGACAGCACCATTTGGTTTAGGGTGCACACCTGCTGCCAGAGTCTCCTCAGCCCTGGTACCTGCGAGCATCCTGCCTCTAATCCTGGTCAAAGGGGGCACCTTCTGGAGCCAGGGGCCCTCCGGAGGCTGAACTTGAGCTCACTGTGCTGGTGGTGGGGCGTGAGCAGGAGCCAGGCTCAACCCAGCGTTTGTCTGTTGAAGCCCCTGACTCAGTGCTTTAGCAAGTGAAGCCAGGATCATGGCCGGAGCTCCCGCCCAGGTTGGCTTAGAACCCTGGGTGTTACCCCTGGGAACACACTCCCCCCAGCCCGACCTATGAGCTGCAGAGATGAGGAAACTATGACCTGGATTGTGCAAGTGGCCGGCTGCCCAGGATCGCATAGCTGTAGTGATAGAGTGACGAAGGGACTGGGCTTCAGCCTCCAGTCCTGGGACATGCTGTTCTGCGTGAAGGCCCGAGGCTCCGCGACACTGTGGGCAGTTTACACGTGAGTGTGTGTGCGTGTGTGCATGTGTCTCTGTGCTCTCAGGATGGTGGGTTTGCATGCTGCACAAGCTTCTGTCATTTGTGCCTGTGCACTTGAATTTAGCAGCTGTGTCAGGCATCGCCACACATGGACTCCGCTCGGTGACCAGCGGAGGTGCTGGCCTGCTCTCAGGCTGTGGACACCATCAGATTCTGTCACAGGCATGTGCGATGTGTCTGCCAGAGTAGAGCCCTTTATTCTATGGGGCGGAGTCTGAACAGGAACCAGGCGGGATGCAGGCAGCCCTGTGTGTCCCAACCAAGTCCTCCATGGCCCACTGGCCACAAGCATTTGCCATTTGCTGCTTCTCAGTTAGCCCAGCCCCGAGCTCTTTGCCCACTGCGCCATCCCATCCTGCAGTGCCTGCCACATCCTGGCATTTCACCATGAGGACGCTGAGCCTCACACAGGCACACCACCTGGCTGGAGGGATGGGGTTCGCACTGTGCCCTTCTGCATAGACGCTTCCCATTCAGGGCTGTCAGAAGCACAACCCGCTCGCCCGTCAGTGTGACCTGACCGTGGCAGGAAGCTTAAGAGGAGGCCGTCTGGGATCTGGGTTGGCCCGGAAGTTTCGGGTTGTGGAAGGCTCCTCATAGGAAAGCGCCCCTCTGGACAACTGGACACTGGACAACCTGGGTGTTTGCTAGCAGATCCCCGAGACTAACTTAGATGTAAATGTGTATTTTCCTGTGGCTTCTGATGGCTTCACGGGCTGTGTGTGGGCCGTGCGTGGGTCCGCAGGATGCTGCTGCACATGCTGGCGGTGACTGAGGACAGGCGGAGGGCGCCTCGCCGATCAGCAGTGTTAACATCCAACACCTGCTTCTGTTTTGTTCTCGGAGTGACTGTCTCACCTGGCTCAGAGCTGAGCCGGTTGCCTAAAGCCTTCCGGGGACAGGTGAGGCTTGTGGTAAACAGGTCCTCTTTCCTTGGATGCATTCAATCCTAATTAATTCAAATGTACTATAGGACGAGAGTTTTAATTTGTTCAGTGCTTGAGCAACTGGAGCTATCATTTGCTGACTTGGTCTTAGTCTGTTAAAAAACATTTCCTACATGAAGTATTTGGGGGTGAAGTTTGATAATTTCTGCAACTCTCAGGTGTGTAGAGGGTGGATTGGGGCATGGGCATAATGAACAAATCACGGTACCTGGCATATTAACCACTCAGTATATTATTTTCTTGGGGTGAAGCACTCAGGATCCTTTTTCCTAGCTGTTTTGGAATATACAGCACATCATTGCTAATTATAGTCACCCTGTCATGCACTTTGAACACTCACACAATTTCTCTTCTCTGCTTGTAACTTTGTACCTGTTGGTCGATCTTTCCCCATCTCTGTCTCCTTCCCCTTCTGTCTCTGGTGACCACAATCTCTTTCTTTCTAGGTGGTCAGTACATTTCAGAGTCCACACACACAGTGAGGTCATGTGGCATTTGTCTCTCTGAGTCTAGCATAGTTTGCCTAATGTAATATCCTCAGGTTCCATCCATCTGGTTGGAAATGACAGGATTTCACCATTTTTAAATTGGCAGAACAGTTTTCTGTTGTGTGTATACACACTGTATATTGTTTATTCATCCATTGTTAGATACTTTGGTTGATTCCAAATCTTGGCTGGTGTGAATTATGCTGCAATAAACATGAGTGCAGATATCTCTTCAAGGTACTGATTTCATTTCTCTTGGATATTTATTCAGAAGTGGGATTTTTAAGTATCTTTTCATGGATGTTCTCCAGGAACATCATATAATTCCACTATATTTCATTGGTCAAAATGGTGTCACATGACTACTCCTCTCCCACTACATTTCATTGGTCAAAATTGTGTCACATGACCACTTCTCATTGCAAGGAAGGATGGGAACTGATCTTTGTGTGGGTTAATCATGTCCCAGTTGAGAGTCAGAAGTTCTATTCCTGGGGTGGAAGAGGTTGGGAAAGGAAACCAGCAGCCTCTTCCATGGACAGTGTATTTTTAAAGAGTGAGAACCTGGAATCAGAAGTCCCGCATGCAAATGTCCATCCTGCTTTGTAGTGTGTGCTGCGGTGTCCCCTGAATTGCTGGAAATCAGAGAGCTGGTGTATGCAGCTTCTCTGAGTGTCAGGCCGAGCCTATACACCTCTTACATCTCTTCTGTGCATCACCTGAAACCTGGCATGGTGTGTGAGATGCAATGCAAGAATATGTTCAGTGTCTGTCACAGTAGCTCTTCTTGTCTGTTGTAGTCAGAGGTTGTGCAGAGAACAATTAAAATCAGGACATGGAATTTATAATATTATATTATGATGGACATAAGAAAGTGCAGGAAATCTATCCACATCACTAAAGACATAGAATATTTAACCAAGGGCCTGAATCCCACAGCAACGTCCCACATGAGTCCAGATGAAGACCCAGAGCTCATGACAATGCCTCCCACGAGTCCAACTGGAGGTCTAGAGCCCACGAGAAGGACTCACACCAGTATCTTTAATGGATCTGTGCTGGGAAGGCCCAAAGGTCAGCGGTGGAAGCCAGAAAGTCTATGCCAGCGGGGTGAAGGAGCTGTGCTGGTAGGTTGAGGGTTCTACGCTGGAGCCGAGAAGTGACACTCACAACAAACACCAGGTTTGCCCTGAAAAGCACCACAGCCATCCTCAGCAACACGGAGGCCCTGAGCTCCTCCGATGACAAGCACAGTTGAGTACATGCCAGGAAGCCAGCATGACAAGGTCATCCTGGAGACCAAGCGACACACATCTTCCCCTCCGGAGCCAGGAAGCGATGCTCCATGTGAAGACCAGAGCTCCTCCAGGAGAACCAATGGCTCAAACAGCAACTCGTAGGAGAACCCACAATGCCTCAATGCCTGCCTTCTCCTCTCCACGTCTCTACTTATGCTGGCAACTCTCCTGAGGTGGAACCTCTACGCTCAGCACCATGCTGATTTCATTCAGCTGGCGTTAAGTTGAGCACCAGTTTTTAATCCATAACACTATCACAGCCTTTCTTCTCTGGCGACTTTGACTCCACTGCCTTACTCAAATACGTAGTCTGGGTCACCCACGCTGCGTTTACCTCCCGCTTCATTCGCATCCTTGCTAGAAGCTCAGGGGGTGTGGCCAGGGCTACTTCAGGTGGGGACACAGACACGGGTGGGGGTCCAGAGTGGCGAAGCTGAGTGACTTTTCAGGGTGAGCTGGAGGTGAGGTTGTGGGAAATGTTTGTGCTTCAGAAGCCCAGGAAGGTGATAGACAAGTCCAGGCAGGAAATGTTCCGGGAGACAGAGATAGGTACAACACAGAGCTATGGAGAAATCCTCAGTTCCTGGCTCCTTGTTGCTAGGAGCTGAGGTTTCAATTCTGTTCGAGGACACTGAAGGTCCCTACTGGCGAACAAGGGCTTCTACACTGGCCTCTGTGCTGGCTGTGCACTGGTTTACCTTGAGTTATTCACAAGGAAGTGGAGGTGGGGTGGTGCTTCCGGTTTTGATTTTTTCCAGATTCATGTACCTCTCTTTCCGTCCTAATGTCCCCTGGTGGTGACTGGGACTGAGCACTGTGTAGCCTGTGAGACCCACAGAGAGACAGCCAAGGGCAGCAGTGGGAGCTGTCACCATGATGCCTACTCCTCCACCCTTCCTGGCGTAACCACCTTTCCCACCCCACTGATGGCAGGGTTTGCCCTGGGACTTGCCATGGAATGTGGGGTGACAAGTGCCAGCCGGCCCTGAGCCTGGCGTTGCAGTACTTTGCCCACATGGCCTTCATTTTTGCCATTCCTTGAGGAGATCACCTCCAGGAGAATGACAGTCCAAGGAGGCGGGGCGACCCATGGCGCAGCCTTGGCTTCCTCTAGGGACCTGGATCCAAGTCCAGCCCGGCCTGGTCTGGGTTCACCAACCTCTATCTCGCCGTGAGCCCCTGAGCGAGAGTGCCCCTTTGGGGGTGATTTGGGAAGAGGCGTTGCTGGGGCTTCTTGGATCCTTCAAGCTCCACCCTGAGCAAGAAGCATCACTGTCACACCAGCGGGGCCTCGGCTGACCCTTGATGCGGCAGCAGGAAAGGAGATCTGGACACCAGAGCTGCCTCTCTGCCCGAGTCCCTCTCTGGGCATTCTTCCCGGCCGGCTGCTTGGGAGTGCACTGAGCAGGGCCACCTTCCCCTCGGCTGGGACGTGGCTCGCACGTGGAGTGGGTGCCTCTGTTCCTTGAAAGGGACACCAGGGCCAGCTTTCCATGGAGCCAGAGCTAGGGATGGATTCTCCTGCCGGCTCTCTGGGACCATCCTGATGCTAAAGTCCCACACATCTGGATGCCCATTAAAATGCAGCTAAGCCCGGCACTGATTTCTAAAGATTTCTTGGGTATGGGCTCATCAGACCTCCTGGGCCTCTTGTCCAGAATGGGGTGCTCGGGCAGGTCCTGGGAGCCCAGGAGACACCCAGGCACTGCCCGAATTCTTCCAGGGCAGTGCACTCCTGGTTCACGGGCTGCTGTGTGTGTCCACAGGGACTTAGGGACAGTGTCCAGCTTCCTGGCAGTGTCCGGCTGAGGAAGCAGAGATGCTAAGAAGCGGGACTCTGTCGTCTGTTTCTGACTCACTGATGGTGAGCGATGCTCTTCAGCCCTTAGCAGGACGGCTGCGCTGAACGGCCGATGTGCCGCATCCAGGTCCCACGTCAGGAGATTTCTGGGCCTCCGGGTCAGGGTCTTTGTCAGCAGGAAGCAGCCGCAGACGCTGCCCTTCGCTGGCCAGGATTAAGGGAAGCGGAGATCTCCACCGGGGCAGTGAAGGAAAGGCCCGATTTCCCAGCCGCGTTAAGCGGCAGTCCAAGGGCTTTTTGAGGGCGTGCAGAGGGACTTTCCTCAGCTTAGAGAAGCTCTCTTCCCGGTTTCCCTGAGCCCGCCAGAAATCCCACCCCACGCGCGGACTCCCTCATCCGGAAGGAAGTGCTCGCCTCCTGGGATTTCTGCCTCGGGGTGAACAGAGGAAAGCGAGGCAGAGCAGGCAGGGGGCTTCCTGTGAGTGAGGACCCCGCCACCCACGGGCGGCAGGTAAAGTCACGCCCCGGGCTGATGGGGGCAGGCTGTCGTCTGTCCTGAGCGCTTCCATTCGTGGTTAGGAGGGGGGTCTGCAGGTGTGGGGCCATCCGCTCTTACCAGAGAGCTCACTGACAGGGGCTTTCTAGTGATCTAGTCTCTCATTCATGCATTCATTCATCAAACAAGAGCTGGGGACAAAGCTGGATAAGGTGACGCAGGGTCTTCGCGTGTGTTTGATGATCCTGAAAGCTGCAGAGAGCAATGGGGCCGAGGGCAAGTGGGGGGCTGGAATGGAGAGGTGCGAGTCTTCCCCGACGGCGGGGTGGAAGCTCAGCAGCAGAAAGCTGCGAGGAGCCCAAGCCCGGGGCAGGAGAGGCTGAGCCGGGCAGCGGGCGGAGGAGAGGGGCGCTGAGGCACAGCGTTCCACAGACGGATATGAAGCCCTGTTCCCGGGGGCCCAGGGCTTTGGTGACAGGTGTGCCATCGAGGAGACTGCAAAAGTTCTGAGTCTTCTTTCTTTGTTAGCGACTATCGATCTACAAAATGCTGGGTTTCGGTGCACGCGATGCATTTTGATGGCCCTCGCCCTGCTGCCCTCCCTGCACCCCTTTCCCACCCCTTTCTTCCGTCACTCTTGTCTGAAGTCGTCTCCCGCCGCTTTCATCTGGTCTTTTCAAGACCCCGCCTGTCCCGGAGAACACGCATCGCTGCTCTGGGTCTGGCTGATGTCACTTAGCAGGGCGACCTGCATTTCCACCCATTTTCCTGCACCAAGGGGGGTTCCCTGACTTGGCTGCTGCCTGTCGCGTGGCAGCAGGGGAGGGGTGCGGGTGTCCACAGAGCACGTGCCTCGATCCCGTCCCCTGTGCCCCAGGCAGTGGTCTAGCTCACCCCGTGGCAGCCTCTCCACTGATTTCCACGGGAGGGCGCCCTTTTCCTCCCCTCCTGCACTGGGGGGAGGTGTCCCCGCGGCCTGGCAGCGCTGAGGCTGAGGCTTTGTGCTTCCTGGGATGGCCTGGGGTGAGAGGGAATCCGGGCAGTTTGAATTTGCATTTCCCCACTGGTTAAAGATGTTGAAACAAAAACATTTTTTATACTTACTGACCCCTTGGAATACTTCTCCTGAGCAGTGTCGGTTCCATTCACTTGGCTGTGGTCAGTCGGGCTGCTTGCTTTTCTGGGTTTTTTGAGTCCTCTGTGTGTTCTAGGTATCAGTCCTGCTGCCAGCAAGGCTTCTGTCCCATGCTGGAGCCATTTCTTCCTCTGTCAATTTGTTTGCTGCTGCTGCTGTGCAGCTGTGTTTGTGGATTCTTGCTATTATTTATTGTGTGGCTGGAGTCCTATGTGGGACTGTGAGGTCCCTTATGCTTCCTTCTAGTGGCATCAGAGTTTCAAGTCCTATACGCAGGTCTTCAATCCACTTGCAGTTGATTTTCTTGTACAGAGGGAGAGAGAGGAGTAGTCAGCCTTCTACATACGGACACCCGGTTTATCCAGCATCAGCTATTAAAGAGGCGTCTTTTTCTGACATATACTTTTGGCTTCTTGGTCCAGAACCAGATGGCTATAGTTGAATGGCTTTGTTCTGGATCCTCTTTTCTGTTCCACTGGCCTATCTGTCTACTTTTGTGTAGTATGTGCTATTTTTGTTACTATGGCTTTGTAGTATAACGTAAAACCTGGTACCATGACGCCTCCAGCCTTACTGTTTTGGCTTAGGATTTCTTTGGCTAGCCTGGGCCTTTTCTGTTTCCATATAAATTTTAGCATTGTTTTTTCTAGTTCTGGTGAAGAATGTCATTGGAATGGTGGGGATTTCATTGAATCTGTAGATGGCTTTGGTAATATGATCATTTTACAATATTAATTCTGCCAATCCATGAGCATACAAGGTCTTTTTTTTATCTTTCAGTGTCTTTTTTAGGTCTTCAATATTTTATAATTTTCAACCTGGGTGTGATGGCACATACCTGTAATTCCAGCAGTTAGGAGGCTGAGGCAAGAGGACCACTTTGAGTTTGAGGCCAGCCCGAGCTACAAAGTGAGTTTAAGGGCAGCCTGAACTGCATAGCGAGCGAGAGCTTGTTTCAAAAAGACAAAAAACTGGCCTGCTAAGTGCGAGGCTGTGAATTTGATCCCTGGTACAACAACAACAACAACAACAGAACGACAAAAACCAAAACAAAACAAGACTCGCCAAAATATTTTGTAACTTTCCTTGTAGGGGATTTGCACTTCTTTGGTTAGGTTGATTCCTAAGTATTTTATTTTTGTTCCTGAAGCTATTGTGTGTATTTGTTTTCTTGGCTGCTTTTCCAGCTACTTCGTTGTTTGTGTATGGAAAAGCTATTGGTTTTATAATACTGATTTTATATCTTGCTACTTTGCCGAATTTATTTGCTCTAAAAGTCTCTTGGTGCAGTCTTCAGGGTCTTCTAGTATAAGATCATACCATCTGCAAATAAGGGCAATTTGACTTGCTTTCTCCTTCCTTGCTTCCTTGCTTCCTTCCTTGCTTCCTTCCTTCCTTCCTTCCTTCCTTCCTTCCTTCCTTCCTTCCTTTCTTCCACTTATTGATCAGTGAACAGTAAACTATCCTGTATCCCTAGAGTGCAATCAACTCAATCATAGTGAGTGACCTTTTTGATGTGTTGTTGAATTCAGTCTGTGACTATTTTATTAAGGATTTTTGCAACAATGTTCATCAAAGACATTGGTGTATAATGTTCTTTTGATGTTGTGTCCTTGTTTGGTATCAGGTTGATGTTGGTTTCATAGACTGATTTTGGAAGTATTCCTTCCCTTTTCTATTGCAAGGAAGAGCTTAAAGAACACTGGGTCACTTCTTCTTTAAAGGTCTGGTAAAATTTAGCAGTGAAGCTGGTCAATCCTGGGCTTTTCTTTGTTGTGAGACTTTTACTGTTTCAATCCTATTGCTTGTTATTATCCTATTTTGGTTTTTTTTTTATGTCCACTTGGTTCAATTTTGATAAGTCATGTATATCTAAACATTTACCTGTTTCTTTTAGATTCTTCAATTTATCAGGATACAAGTTTTTAAAATAGTACTTAATGAATCTCTGCATTTCAGCAGTATCTGTAATAACAACCCCTTTTTGTTTCTAACTGTTTTGATTTGGGGTCATCTCTTTCTTTAGTTTGGCTAAAGGTTTCTCAATCTTGTTTATTCTTTCAAAGAACCAACTCTTCTTCCAATGGTCCTGTGTATTGCTCTTCTAGCCTCTATTTCATGAAGTTTACTGTGATTTTTGTTATATCTTTCCTGCTTTTAGGTTTGGTTTTGGTTTATTCTATTTTTCTGAGATCTAGAGATGCATCATTAGGTTATTTATTTGAGATTTCTCCAAGTTTTGGATGTAGGAGCTCAAAACTATAATCTTCCCTCTTAGAATTTACAGATTATGGTGTGCTGGGCTTCTATTTTCATCTGGTTCTAGGAATTTTAAAATTTTCCCCTGATTTATTCAATGACCCATTAATCTTTCACAAGTGAGTTGTTTTATCTGTATGCATTTGTATGGTTTCTGTAGTTTCCTTGTTGACTTCTAGTGTCATATTATGATCTGATAAGATACAAAGCATTGTTTCAGTTTCTTATATTTGTTAAGCCTTGCTTTGTGACCTAAAATATGATCAATACTCTATGGTTGAATGCAATATTCTGTAGACATCTGTTGAGCCTATTTGATCAATAGTGTGACTTAACTCTTCTGCTTATCAATTTTCTTGGGCAACTTACCTACTGGTGAGAGCATGTATGAGTCCCTTCATGTGCACTAATGCTTGTTTTGTGAATGTGATATACCGACGTCTGGCATGTACGCATTTGCACTTGTAATATCTACTTAGTGTGTTGTTCCCTTTGCCAATGCGCAGTGGAATCATCTCCTCTGATTTTGTTTTGAAGTGTGCTTTGTTGGCTATGTTTTTAGTTACCCCTGCTTCCTTTTGGGTTCCATTTTTGTGGGACATTACTTTCCATCCTTTCACTTTTAGTCTCGGTGTGTCTTTGTTCATGAGGTGTGTTTTTTTGGCAGGCATCAAGTAGCTGGGTCTTAGTTACAATGCAGTTTTCCACTCTGTGTCGGTCTGTCTGTCTGTTTATTTTTTGAGACCGGGTCTTGCTATATAGTTCAGGCTGCCCTTGGACTCATGCTGACTCTCCTGTAGCAGCCTCCAGAGTGCTGGGATTATAGATGTGCTCCACCATTCCTGACTCAATCTGTGTCTTTTAATTTGAGAATTAAAACCATTTGAAACCAAAATTATCATAGAAGGTTTTCTATTAACTCCTGCCATTTTATTGTTTTTCCAATGTGTGATTCTCCCTAAGTTCTCCAGAGCCTAGCTATGCCTCCTCTTCTGTTTGTCAGATTCCTTCCTGTGTCTGCTGCCTTGCACTTGGTCATGCATTTTTATAGATGGTCATCTTCAAGATCTTCCTTTGTCTTTCAGTTCTGAAGGCTGGATTTGCAGGACACACTAGTCTAGGATGGCAGTTATTTCCTTTTAGGGTTTGCAATCCCTTACTGGACTTTAGGTTTTGTGAGGAGAGCTCTGTAGTTCTTCTGCCAGATTTGCCTCTATAAGTGACTTGGCATTTTCTGCCAAGCTTTCCATATTCTCTCCTGGTTATGTACTACTGACATTTTAACCGCAATGTGACATGGGGAGGTTCTTTTCTTGTCATGGCTTCTTGGGTTCTAAATGACTCATGTATCTAGCTAGATGTCATCAGCTCTTTCTCAAATTTGGAACATCATTGACTAGATTTTCCTGGTCGTTAGTTTTAACCTGAAGTGCTCTCTGTACCTCAGTAATTTATAAGTTTGACTTTTTACTGTGTCCCATAGTTCTTGGCTGTTTGGTCCATAATTTATTGGTTTTTTCCTTTATGTGTCTGAGTGTGGTAATTCATGACTTTATTTTCTGAAATTCTGTCTTCTGCCTGGTCCCGTTGGCGAGGGTTCCCACTGAGTTGCTGATTTGACTTCCTGTGCTTCCCATTTCCAGGATTTCTCTTTGGTTCTTCTTCAGATCTGCTGTCTCCTTGTGACTTGCTTCTTTATATCCTGCATTGTCTTCTTTAATTCTTTCAGGTGTTTATTCATATTTCCTTGGAAGTCATTAATCATTTTGAAAACATAGAGAAAGCAAATGAACCCCCAAATTCCCTCACACAGAGGACGGGGCGGATAGAAGAATCCTAGTTTGGGGCCCCACCAGCACCTGCGGTGTTGGGGTCCTAATGATGCAGGGCCTCCAAGTGACATAGGGAAGTGGTATAGCTCCCAGTATGTTAGAGGCCCAGTGCACTGAGTTTGTGGTCCCTAAAATCAAAGAATGAATTTTGAGGAATCACAGAGGTTACGAGTGGGACATTTTATGGAGGAGGACACCCCTCGAGAGAGACGGGGTGGGGGTGTCCTGGAGGGTGGGTCATCCTCAAGCCCACTTCTCAGAGGAAGTTTTATAGAGCAAAATCACAAGGAGGTTACAAAATCATGAGGTAGGCATAGGGTGGGCCACAGCTGTGGCCAACCACTGAGATTACAGGTACTCTCTCTCGGGTAATGTTGATCCAGTGGCGAAGCAGGTCACAAAGCAGTGTGTGCCGAACAAACAAGGACCTTTTTTGGGAAAGTAGGGGTCAGGAGGTCCTGCTCCCCAGAGCTGATGACGGATGCGTATTCAGAGTGTTGGTCATTGTTGTTTATCTCTCGGGAGGCATGGAGGTGTAGTCTTTCTACCTGTATGTCAAGGCCAGGCTCTCAACTAGTGTGCCTCTGGCCACAGCTGCTACTTCTGCGCTGACTCCTTGGAGGGCTTAGCCTCGTGTCACTTCCTGTAATATTTCCACCTAGCTTAGTTAACCCCTAACTACCTGGCTTCGAAGCTACTATCTTTTGTTTTGCTCTTTATCTATACTTTGTGTTTCTCACAAAAGAAAAATGCTGTGATACTTATGCTTGTGTGTCTGATTAGTTCAGTCAGATCCAGGGGACAGGGAGTCACATCTGGGCCTGTTTGTCCCCACACCCACCTGGCAGCTGCTGCTGCGTGAAGGTAGAATCCAGGCCCAGCTGTCGCCCTGGGCAGGGTTAGCCAGGGCTGTGCCGTCGGCCTTGGGGGTGCTCCAGGGCTTCCAGTGTTCCTGTTCTTCTGTGTGACCCGAAGCACTCCTGTCCTGACCAACACTGTGACCTGGGGACTCCGAGGTGCCCCACTTGCCCCAGAGCCTCTGTGTGTGCACCCCAGGGAGGTGCCATCTGTCCCAGCAGAGTGCTCCTGCTGGCAGGCGGGGAAAGCCAACACTCACCTCGCAATCCACAGGGCTCGAACCCTGTGTTTCAGAACCAGCCTCTCGAGAAACCCACCAGGGGGGCCTGGGCTCTCACCACAGTGGGTGGTGCTGCCCGCTGCTGAGCCCTCCACATCCTGAGCTCCCTGGCCAGGCGAGTGAGTGTCTCAGGTCTGTGACCAGTGCCCCCTCCCCTGACATTTGTGTGTGGCTGTTTCCTGCTCAGTCACTGTGGCCGAGGGGCCCAGGGAATCTAAGCTGCTGAGCACTGTCTCCTCCTCCAGCAGGACACCAGACTCCTGCTACTTCCTGTGTGACCCAAAAGTTACTGGGAGCAGTGTTCATCCTGTATGACTGAACTGTGGTGGGTCTGTGACTTCTGGTCCCTAGAGTAGCTCAGTCTCCAACAAGAAGCCCTTTGTCAAAGGGACACCTGGTCGACCTCTGAGACATGCGGGGTACCCTTGTGGATTCCTCCTCTGAAGCGGGGTGGACACGTGGGAGGAGTCACTTCCAGAGTCAGAGCCCATGCTGGATTGCAGCTGGCTCTGCCGGGGCCAGCACGGTCGCCTGTTGTTTCTCCCTGGGACTGCTGGCCTTCTCCAGGCCTTCTCCGGTGCCTGCCGAGTAGGGGCCCCCTGCTGCCTTGACTCCTTCCTTCTTTGCTCTGCTTTGTTAGATCCTTGGTGAGTTTTCTTATTTATGTTTAAAATGTTTTTGCTAGTACACATTTGCAGTGCCTTCCCCACGTGGGGTCGGTGCATGTACACAGCACATCTTAATTCCTTCCATCACCCCCACCTCGCTCCCTCCATCTCTTGATCCCTTTCCCCTTGGAGAAAGCTCTGTGCTCCTCCTTCCTGTTATCTGTCCTTTATCTACACTTTGGTTTGCTCACATAAGAGAGACCATGTGTCTCTTATGTGAGCAAAGCTTGTGTCTCTGATTTATTTCAGTCAGCATCAAGGTCTCAAGGTGCATCTGTTTTTCTAAAAATGACTCAAGTTTATCCTTTTTCATGACAGAGTAGTACTCCACACTATAAAAATAACACGTTTTATTTACCCACTCATCTGCTGATGGACATAGAGGCTGCTTCCAAGATGTAGTTATTGTAAGTGCTACTGCTATCAATGTGGGTGTGTGTGGATCGCTGTAATGTGAAGTCTTTAACTCTGTTAGGAAGAATTTGGAAGGGAATAGCCAGGGCCACTAAAAATTTCTAGTTTTAGTTTCCTTATTTAAAAAAGTGCTAAGAAAATCGTGTCTCCATTATCAGGTGAAGCTTCAAGAGACCGACACTGACACCATTGTCAAGGGGATCCCTGCGGGGGTCAAGGCCCCCGCTGAACTCTATCTCCTCTTTAGGGAACAGCCTGCTGGACGTCAGATGGCCACTTCCTGTTTCCACCAGAAGCTGTTGGGAGCAATGTTTGTCCTGTATGTGTTGATAGCAGGTGTTTCTGCCTTCACCCCTCCGCCCGAGGAGCACACGGGTAAGTGACACAGGATGGGCCCACGGCGTCCCCTGGGAAGACACTTGGCCAGCGAGCTTCCCTTGTCAAGAATGAGATACGGCTGCCCAGGCCTCAGAGAGCTGCTTTGGCACATGCTGGTCCTCGCTCACCCAGCAAACAGGACCTTGGGATTTAAACATGCACCCTGTCAGGACTAAGTTTTTCTGTCTGAATTTGGCAGGGATCCACTTTCAAGATCAGTAAGTTAAAAAAAAAAAAAAAAAAAACGGCCAACACTTGAAATCACTTCTTTCTGGTTATCTGTGAAGCTAACTGAACCTTTTGCACAGAGTACACCCTGGAATTGACAGTGTCCCCGAATTTGTCATTTGGGAATGTTTGAACTGCTGATAACAGAACTCGACAACAAGGCCATGGGGCTCTTGGAGCAGGGCCTCTGGGTGCCCCGAGGTGCAGGTCACTCTGTCTTGGAAACTGGCGCCTTCCACCACTGCTGCGCATCACTCTTCAAGGCCAGGCTCAGCTGAGGTCTGGGTTGTCTCGGGGATCTGTGCAGGTTTGGGACCTGCGGCCTGATGCTCAGCTTGCTGTCTTCCAGGGGCTGCAAGCAACTGCTCGTTTCTTGGCAAGGAATACAAAGCGGAGCTCAGGCTGGTGGGTGAGCCCGTGGTCCTGACGTGCCCCCTGATTTGGTCCCGTTTCGGGGCCAGAGCCAACTCCCAGGACCTCTTCACGTGGCGTAGGAACACCTCTGCCCAGCTGATCTCAGGGGAAGAGCCCAGGATGCAGGTCCGGGAGAGCGCCCTCTGGATTCTGCCAGCCACGCAGGAGGACACGGGCATCTATGTCTGCAGGGTCAGGTAGGCCCAGGCGTGGGGCGGGAGGGCTGCAGGCGGGGTGGGTGCTGGCCAGCTTCTCAGCAGTGGCTGGGATTTCAGACTGCGGTGCACAGGTAAGAATCTCGAGCTGAAGCCTGCCAGAGCCTGGAGGTTCTCCTGGCCGCCGGCTCCTCTTGGTGTAGTGTGTGCTCAGCATCACTTTTCGGCACCCAGGTCCCCTTGGGCCACTGCTTCCCTGCTGCTTCTTTCTAACAGTGTCTTCTCCTCGGACACATCTGTGTATGTTCCTGTGTCCAGTGTCTGTCTACACCGAGGACAGGGACCCAGTCTGCTTTTTGGGGACACAAAAGGTGGACCTAGAATCTCAAAGAGGGTTTCAGAGCTGGGTGGGATGTTAGCAATCAATTAATCCATCCGGATGCTCACTGGACAAGTGAGGGAACCGGAAAGTCCCCTGGTGCTGATACCAAAGACCGCCATGCTTTGTTCTTGTCTTGCTGCTTTTTAAAAAGAAATTATGATAAAACTCACAACATTATAACATTTACCAACATGATGGTTTTCAAGTGTCCAGCTCAGGGGCACTGAGTTCCTTCACACTGCTTCACTCTGGGGCGTTTCCACCTTTCCAGGCTGAGACTCTGTCTCCATTAGATCACAACTCCCACGGTCACCTCCTGGGCCCCATCTATGTGAATCCAAACCCTAACCCTAACCCTAACCCTAACCCTAACCCTAACCCTGCTGGGCTTCTAACCTTGAGTTGAGCTTTTAGTAGCTACTCAGATTTGGGAAGTTCTTCAAGTTTGCCCCTGATTCCCTTCATCTGAAAATGCTATGATAATAATTCCCTCCCCCTAGGGTTGGAGAAGGATTGAAATAATACCTGCAGAGCCCCTGACTCAGGCTTGGGCGGGCCCCAAACTGACCACACCTTGCGGTCTCCGGGGTCATATTTTACGCACAAAGGGTTTTAGTCAAATCTGTCCCACTTGCATTTCTTCGACGTAGTGAGACAGTGCACATGGAAAGTGAGAGTGAACTTTCTGCATTTCTTTGTGCATAAAATATTTGCATGCCCATTAGTTTTTGAAATTAGGTATGAAAAATAACACTGATATTGGCCTTCCATATTTGAATTAATTCTTTTTTACTTCCAGTTTAGTAACTTTGGTCACATCTCTTTCACGTCTGGTCACTTCTTTGGATGTGTATTGTTGTACATTTTATATATTTTGCTTTGCAAGTTGATTTTTACCCCATGAGAAAACTCACCCACCTTGTCTCCTCCTGTGTCCTGGCCCTAGTCAGCATGGTTGCGTTGTGTTTTTTCTACCTCATTTTGTTTTATCCTTTGGGTGCTGGCCATGGAACGCAGGCCTTCACACAAACCAAGTGTGCACTCTATCACTGATCTACTTCTCAGCCCCTGGCTTTCCTGTTTAAAACTTAGCCTAAGTCTGCTTTGTATCCGTGCGCCCACTTCCGCCTCTGCCCTCAGCGAGGCTGGGCCTCTGACATCCCCAGCTCTGGGGTCTCCTACAATCACAGGACTGAGGTCATGAGCAGGCCAATGAGGAAAATTAAAAGTGGAACAACACTTCCGGGTCACTTTCCCTGCACGGCACTGCAGAAATCTCTTAGACGTCATTTGCCCAATTCCCAGCAGTTTTTGATGTCAACTGATGAATGATTCCCGAGGGAAGCAAAGGGAATTTTCCTGTTAGGGAAGCAATCTCTCCACTTGGATGTGGCTCCTGGACCAGGACACTGAGGTGTTTTGGGGCTGGGACCCAGAGGCTCAGGCCCTGGAAGCTTTAAGCCCTCAGAAGAGGACACGGGGTTGCTTTGTGGCCCTTGCTGGCCATGTCTGGGCTCTAGTGGGAAGCTCATAGCACTTGTGAGGTGATGCTTCTGGGCATTAAGGGTTTGAGAGGGACAGGGACCCAGTACCAACCAAAGACACAGACACCGGACGCACAGGGGCGTGGGAAAATGATTCCTAGCGTCATTTCTATGTTGCCCTGTCACTTATCACCCTCTTTCCCTTAAATCAGCAACGCCACTCACTGTGAAGAGATGTCCATCGAGCTGAAGGTTTTTTCGGAGGCAGAAGCTCCCCTGTCACTCATCTCGTACCTGCAGACGCTCATCCTGGGGGAAAACGGCATGCTCATGTGTCCGGACACGCACGACTTCGCCCTGGACGGAGCCAACCTGAGCGTTCGGTGGTACAAGGTGCGTTTTCCAGAAGGGCCGCCGCGTTAAAATGGGTTAGAGCCGGCCGTAGACGAGATAGAGGAGGCTCCTTCCGGAAGACGCCGAGTCCATCTTTCTCTCTGTGATACACACATGCGTTACACAGTTGAAAAGGCCTTCGGCAGGCCTCCTACTTGTCCTTATGACCTGGGCTGGGGAAACTCCTTCACAACAGCGATTAGGAAAGCAAAGCGGAAATTGCAGCTGGAGAAAATAGCTTCTTACTGTGTAATTTGTTTATAAAAATTTAGAAAGAAATGGTTCATTTATATAACGAATTTATATACATATTAAACAGAGTGTTTACAAATGCACATGTCAAACTCACGACCCCTTGGGTGAAAGGGGAAATATAAACACAGTTTGCTTTTTTTTCTGGTTAAGTAAATATTGAGTTAAGAGCCATTTTAATGATTCTTAGTCACTAGCAGCATTTTTAGTGCGCAAGTTAGGGCTGGTTGTCGCTTTTTAAAAAGTTCTTGTAGCTGGGTGCAGTGGTGCAGGCCTGTCATCCCAGCACTCCGAAAGCTGAGGGAAGAGGATCACTGCAAGTTGGAGCCAGGCTGGGCTATAACAGGGGTTCAAGACCAGTCTGAACCATATAATGAACCCTGGCTAAAAAAAGACCAAAAAATTTAAAATTAATGCTAAAGCCAAAACAAACAAACAAACAAAAAAACTTAAAAATTTTTTTCTTCTAATTTTCTTCCTATGTTTCGTGACATGTGACTATTATCTAACACCCAAATTTCCGTGTCCCTGTTTTCCTGGAACCTGACCACCCACATCTATTTATGCATTGTGTGGGGCTATTTTCATGCTGCGTAGTTGTGACAGAGACATCTGGACTGTGCTGAGGGCCCCGAGATATTTTCTATCTGGCTCTTTCTTGACAGTGTTGGCCGACCGCTGAGGCCGACCGCAGACGGACACTGGGCAGTGCGGCTCTTGTGTGATTCCTGACAGTGACCAGCCCTCAGCGGGCCCCTCAGTTGACCAGCATTGTGGGTACACGCTGTGCACAGAGTTCTGACTTCCTGCTGGGATTTGGAGATGATTTTCTGAAGCAGAGGAAGGGAGCTGGCTCCCACAGAGGCCGGGCAGCAGTAGAGGTCCTTTTCTCAGGACTTAGGAGGAGCACACAGGGGATGCGTGACAGGTTTTGTGGGACAGGAAAGAGCACAGATCTGAGTCAGGGGCCTGGGCTTGGAAACCCTCATGTGGCCAGAGCCCCGTTTCCTCCCTCCTGACCCTGGCTGTGCGGAAGGTTGAACGGAGAGACGTGTGCAAGGCGGCCGGCAGCGGCCTTCGCACACACCTGGTGCCTAATAAACAGGTGAGGATGGTGATGGGGCTTGGCACTGCTGGTTCTCTCCATAAAAGCTAAGCTGTGCTGAACAGGAACTGAGGCCAAGCCTGTTCTAACCTCCCCAGCCAGCAGCCTTACTGTCCCTGCTCCCACTTTACAGACCAATAGCAGGAAACGCAGGGAGCCTGCCCAGGGCCACACAGCTGGTAGGCGGCAAAGCAAACCCTAAAGAGGCCCTGTGTCCCTGTGGACGATTCCTGCGGCGAACAGTGGCTTCGCTCCTCCGAACTCAATACACTATAGCACGGAGCTCCGCCGGCCCTGTGCTGGCCGTGTGGGTCTTTTTCCTGTGTAAGATTCTGAAATGACTCCATGGTGTGTTTGACTACTGCGAGCTTTCAGCCATCAAAGCTACAGATAAGATCCCTTGGGACCTTCTCTGTCCCATTCCGTGTCTGCTGTCTTACGGGGGCATTTGCTTTTGAGGTTCAGAACTTATCTCTCACCTCTCTCATTCAGACTTTGTCTTAGAAATTTTTCTCTATTGGACTAACTCTTAAAATCTAAATGATCTGAATACTGGTGTCTAAGTCAGGAAGACTGTTTAGTAGTAGATCTTGACTATTTCCAAGGCCAGCAGCAGCAATTAGTCCATAAACATATCTATATATCTATATCTATTTTTGTACTGGGAATCGAACTCATGATCTTGCACTTATGAGGCAGGTGCTGTGCCGCTGAGCTGTCTCACTGGCCTATATCTGTATTTTAAATAGCCTATTTTGCTATTTAATCAGCTAGTGTTTTTTCATATCGGTACTTAAGCAAATTTACTAAGTATGGTGGCTAGACAAACTTAGACATCCCACTGGTTTTACACATTAACAAGTTCTTTTTCCTAAAACGCAGTCCAAAGTGTGCTCAGCATGCAAAACTGGGAAAGGAAATACCAGGGCAGCTTCCAGGCCACACATCCACATTGGCTGAGGGTGAGGATGATTTGGTCAATGGCTCCGAGGTAGCAACGTAACTCCTGTTTCCCTCAGGGCTCTGTCCTTGTGGGTGAGGATGGTGGGAGGATTCGGAACGTGGCGGAGAAGAGGCGCTTGCTCATAGTCGGCACCGCGGCGGAGGACGAGGGCTTCTACAAGTGCGTCCTGACCTTCGTGCACCAGGGCAGGCAGTACAATGTCACTCGGCACGTCAGACTCGGCGTCCGCGGTGAGTACTGCTTTCCTGGCACTGTGGCAAGACACTGAGCCTTCTAAGAGCAATCGGGTGGCAGAAGAGTCCTCGAGTGGACTTGGGGTGAATGACAACAGGCCTCTGACCTAGCCAGCTGTGGGGGTGGCGCTGTGAAAGGCAGAAATCAGGGCATGGCGGGGAAGTGCCGTGAATCCTTGGACAGGTGAGAGGTCCTAACGGGGAGGCTGGAACTCACCAGGGAGGGGGCCAGGCAGGGGCTCTCCTGGAGGCCCCAGAGCACAGCTCTGTGAAGAGCTCTAAGGTGCTAGGACTTTACTAAGTTCTCCAGTGGGGAGAATTTCCACTGGGGATCACCCTGCTCTTCATTTTCTCTGGAATGTTTCTAGTTGCCCCTGACGCAGGTTGAAAACCCCTTCTCTGAAAGGTCTGGTACCAGGAGTATTTTAGAGTTTGGATTTTTTCCCCCAGCTTTTTCAATGCTACCATATACATTACCATAGAGCTTGAAGATTAGATAATACAAATCCAAAATGAAATTAACTCATGTTTCATGTCTACCTTGTATACAGAGCCAGGAGGTAATTTTATTCAATTAAATCTGCAGTGAGCATTTTGGAATAATTCAGATTTCAAAATTTGGGGTTAGGGATGCTCAGCCATACCCAGGATTGATTAGACCTACTGTTGTGTGCGGGTTTGCTCTGTACCTCCTGGGTGCCAGCCCCGTTCAGAGCACGGGGCGGATGTGTGTGAGCTCCAGACTCTATGTGTTTCTGACATACTCAAAGCTGATACACTGAGTCTTGTAAGGGCTTTCAGAGAGCTGTGCAAACCTAGTCGGATTAAAGACCCTCCCAAAGAACCCAGACTCGGTTTCCTTGTAAGGAACATCACACTGTCCACGAGTGGAAGTCCCTGGACTGCACATTTACTATTTCCCTGCAATAATTCGTTTTGGGGGAGCTTTGAGACTTTGGTCCTCAAAGTTGGTCTCCTCTTCCCCTGCCTGTGCAATGCCACACGGGAACACTAGGGGGCGTCGGGCCTGCACATTGCATCGTGATCTCGCTGCTCAGCGGTTCTTAAAGAGGGGTCCTGGAAGCAGACTTGCGGCCTGGGTATTGTTACACATGCAGCACCTCAGGTCGCGGCCCTGCCGCCCTAGATACGGGACCTCAGAGCTACAGTGTGTGTGTTACAGGCCTTCTCCCAGCAGGAGCTCCTGCACCCCAACTGTGGAGTGCACTAGGCATCCGGTCCTGTGGGCCTGCTGCTCTCTCTGCTCACCCCAGCCCCATGTGCAGCCATATGCCTTTGAGGGGGAGGAAAAGCCTCAGGGTGGGCGTCATGGTGCGGGGCGCCTACCCACGTGGGGACCCCGGAATGCTCCTTAGGAGGAGATGGTTGTGGGGGCGGCACCGTACCAGCCGTACCTTGGGCTGCACTTGGGGTGTCCTGCTTGCCCGAGCGGGCTCCAGCCCCTGAGCACCACATCCGATCCCTTTATCTCCTCACTGTCAAGGCCATCTCTGCCCTATTGGGTCGCTGTGCTTGGCTGCACAGGCAGTGACCTTTGAGGACTCAGTGGTGGCATTTCAGAGGGGCTGCAGTGGCCTCTGGGTAAAACCTACCCTGTCTGTCCTGAGAGGGGAGTGGCTGTGTCTATCACACGGCAAATGGGACAGGAGGGCCCGGCCGAGGAGAGCGCCCGTGGCCCTGCCGGGAACCTCTGCGCCAGGAAAGGCAGAGCCAGTTTCCTTTGCCAGGCAAAGGCGGGGCGGAGGTCCCCGGTTAATTAGCCACACAATGGACCCTGAACCTCGGCTTGAAACGAGGGGCAATTCCTTAATGGCATCTCTTTCCTTACCTCTTCCTCAGAAATAACAGACACTGTTCCTGTGCTCATTTCTCCCCTGGACACCATCTCCGCATCTCTGGGTAAGGCCTGTGAGACCGTGAGAGCCGTGTGCCCCCGGCAGTGCCCCGCCACACCTCGGGGCCCAGTGTTTGCTGACTGCACCAGCTGCCCCTAGGGTGCAGTATGCCTGGGCAGAGACCCAAGAACCCTGGCCTGGCATGTGGGGCTGTGATGATAAGTGCCAGGAAATCTTATCCTTCACAGATTTGTTAGAAATAGCGTTACTCAGAAGCGAGGGCGCTTTGCTTCATGAAGACCCTGCCTACAAAAGCCCCAAGTGTCTCCCGAGGGACACTGGCAGAGTCACCAACTGCAGGACAGGCTTGGCAGCTTGGACCCAGCTGTGGCTGGCACCTTTACTGTATCTGAAATAACCCTGGCTGCCAGACCTTGTTCAGGGCTCAGCGTCTCTCTTACATTCCATCTGTCAAGCGCCAGAGACAGGGCAGTGGCCAGAGACAGTTTCTTATCACAGCTGCTGGCTAGCTGCCTGGATGCCAAGTTGAAAATGACCACCTGCTTTCCCATTTCTTTTTTTCTTCTGAGACAGGGTCTTGCTATGTAGTCCAGGCTGGCCTGGACTCACCTTGTAGCCAGGGCTTGCTTGGAGCTCACTATGATCCTCCTGACTCAGCCTCCTGAGTTCTGGGGTTACAGGGGTGCACCATGACACTCAGCTAAATATCAAATGGTATTGGGAGGCCAGGGAAGAGGGGGCTTCAGGGCACATCAGCTATGGGAGGGACACCGGAACCCAGGGCAGTGAGGACGCTGGTACCGAGTGTCAGGAGCAGAAAGCCTGTAAGAGAGGCAGTGGCAGCAAGGGGTGCTGGAGGGGTGGGGAGCCCCTCCCTGTTTGGGCCTGTGCCTGATGCCGTGTCTCGCTCTGCTCAGGCTCGAGGCTGACCATCCCGTGTAAGGTGTCTCTGGGGACCAGCACCCCCCTGACCACCTCGCTGTGGTGGATGGCCAACGTCACCGAGCTGGAGAGCGCCTATCCCCAGGGCCGTGTGAGCGAGGGGCCGCGCCGGTGAGTGCCGAGTGTCCTTGGCTGTCAGGCCTCTGCGGGGGCGAGGGGTCACTGGTCCTTCTGGAGACAGTGTCTTGTCACCTCATCAGTGTGACATTTGTAAGACATTAAAAGAGCCCTTTCTCGGTTTCCAGACTGTTGTGGTTGAAGAATTTAAAAATAGAATTGTGGTAAAAGAAATTAGTTGGGAATCAAATGTCCTCTAGATGTGCGACTAAAAAACACAGATGGGGCTGTGCGTTTCAGTTTTTGGAAATGTGTCACCATGGAAGCACATGGCCATGAGTCGCCCTCCAAGCCTCGCTCTGAGCACACTCATCCCACGTTCTTGCTCCTTTCTGCGGTAGCTCTGGAGAGCTCCTTCCTGAGGGTCTTCAGTTGCACTGTCGTGGCTGACTTCATGTCCTGAATTGGTTCAAAAAGTCTCCCTTTCGTGGTCATTTCGATTTTGGGGAAGAGCCAGAGGTCACATGGTGTCAGATCTGGTGACTAAGCGGGGTGAGGACACAGCGTCAGGATCTTATGAGCTGCCTTTTCATTGGCTGGCACGTGGCAGCAGCAGCCACCACGTTTCTGATCACACCTCATACAGTGGACCTTCAGAACTGCTTCAGAAAGCGGCAAGGGCAGTGAGCTCGCTGAGGAGTTGGAAGCAAGAAAGAGGATTCTGAGGGAGGTTAGCTGCAAAGCATCTTACTGTGACACATTTTTAACACTGAGCATGACTGAGTTGCAGCAGGCTAGCTGGATCGAATGTTGCATTTTGTAACTTTTAAGCATTTATTTCTCAATCTTTGCATGATTAAAAAGCATTTTGGAGTTAGTAAATTTCCATGCCCACTCTGTCCTCAAATGTTTTTGGAAATCCTTATGAGGATTCTGGGAGCCGGCTTCCAAGCCTGCACGTTGCGTCTCCCGTTTGCCTTTGCTAGGGAACCAGGTGCTGCCAGGGTATCTGAGGGAGGTTAACAGTAAAAGAAAGAAGGAATTCAGTTCTCCTGAGCACCCATCTCTAGAAAACATTTCCTCAGGCTGAAACTAGAACAACCAGATGTCCTACGTGGGAGGCACTGTATCTGAGGAAGGGGGACCGTTTCCGTACTGCAAATCAGAAAGCATTTTAAAAATGAAAGTTTTGATAGTTTGGGTGAGTCTGAACTTTTGCTGGCCTGTTTTGAAAGACTTATCAAAACGTTCTTTATGGATGCGAGGTCGTGGGTTTGCATGAGCTGTGGTTAGCATGCTGTAATCCTTTGTGTGCAAATCCTTGTTGCAAAAGACTTGGCCCGAGCTAAGCACGCCATGATGGCTTATTCATCTGGTCCTTCTCTAAAGGGACAGGCTTCATGCCCGCCCCAAGCAGAGCCAGTCCCAGCGGGTCCACTCCATGAGATGCTTTTCTTCATGCAAGTACACAGATGGCAGTGCGGGTGTCCAGCCCCGCGGACGGGACAGATGGCAGCCCTCCCTTGGCTGTCCGAGCCCCCCACTTCCGGAGCCAGAGCGAGCCACCGTGGAGGGCTGGAGTCCCGGAAACTCCCTGCTCTTCAATCTGTGAATAATCTGCCCTTAAAAGAGTCTAGTTTCCCCACACTAGATGTTTCTGTTCCCATGGCTGGATCTTTGCTCATCAAAGACTTTCAACTATGAAAATTTCCATCATCTAAACCAAAATGAGTGTGTAAGTTCTCACTGTAATGAGGGCCCTGTGGCAGTGGCCTGCATCTTTGACAGCAATGCTGTGACTTGAGGGCAGGCTTGGAAATTCTCCCAAATCAGCCCCACACAGGGACCTCTTCCCTCTGACGCAAGGGAACCTGAAGTCAGTGTGGGCATGAGGGCCGTGCCCCCTGGGGGGCTGTGGTTTGTGTCGACCTTGCATTGGGTCCCTCACGGCTCAGTGAGTGTTTTCTCACCCAGGGAATATTCAGAAAATGGTGAGAACTTCATTGAAGTGCCACTGAACTTCGATCCGGTCATCAGAGAGGATTTGAACACGGATTTTAGATGCATTGTCTCTAACACAGTGGGGTTCCAGACAATGCAAACCACAGTGAAAGAAGGTACGTACCCCACAGACTGCTAGAAGCGCACGGCTCAGCTGTACAATTACATTTGTTTTGTTTCACTAAGGTAGAGGTGGAACATGGGGAAATCAGACTCCAGTAGAAACACCAGCAGCTGGCTTTTGGAAACACATTGAGTGGGTCTGTAATGGCCTTGTAAACAGCCTCTGTCCCTTCCTGGTTCTGGCGTGGACAGTCCTGAGCAGCTATCCCTGTGTGTGCAGCCCCGGGAGAGAGTGGGTGGTTCTTTATCTTGAAGTTGAAGAAACTCCATCCTGCAAGAGTCGGGGGCTGGAGGCATCAGTGTTCAGGGCAGCTCAAAGTTCAGGAGCGTTAAACAGCAGGAAATAGGGGCAAGGGTGTGTTCGATCAAGCCAGGGCCCATGAAGGACACTTGAACAAGAAAAAACTCCTTGGACTGAATGTATTGCTGCTCTGTGCTCAGGCGTGGAGCGGGGGAGGGCAGTGCCAGGGATGCAGTCTCCACTGCCCGCCGAGGGCAGGAGCCTCAGTGCTGAGCAGGTGTGAGGACCAGGGCCAGCTTCCCATCAAGTCTGTGATGTGAAGATGGAAATGGGGTCAGGCTGGGGGTAGAGGACCGGTGCTTTGTCCAGCCCTGATGCTGGAAGTGTCCAGCCCTGATGCTGGAAGTGTCCAGCCCTGATGCTGGAAGTGTCCAGCTCTGATGCTGGAAGTGTCTGACATTTCCCATGGCCCAAGCCCTGCTTGACTTTTCTTCCTGGCTGGGGATGGCTGATCCTAGTTCTGGGTGTCCATGAGGACTGAGAGGTGCATGCATCAGGCTGCTCAGAAGATGGCAGCCCTCTCTCCACCATCCCTGGGGAGCGGTGCACTGGAAGGTCCCCTGGGGAGAGGCATTGCCATCCTGGGCAGACAGGGGTAATCATGGTTTCAAAGTGTGGGATTCTGGTCTCATCAGCAATATACCTAGTAACACTCTGCCCTCATATTTGCTTTTTACTTTCTTTTCTTTCTTTTTATTTGGTTTTTCTGAGACAAGGTCTCACTGTGTATTCCAGGCTGGCCTCGACCTTGCAGCAATCCTCCTGCCACAGCCTCCTGAGTGCTGGGGTTGTAGGCTTGTGCTACCATGACAGATGCTTCTGACTTTTTATTCTAGCTTCTTTCTTTATTCCGGAGCACAAAGGCACACACAGTGAACCGGACCCTGGCAGTACCCATGGTCCCATGATCGTTGAGTGCAAGGCTGTTTTCCATTCTGGGGTTTCTTTACTCTCCTGTACCCCTGCTCCTGGGAAGGAGGTGCTTTTCCTGGGCCATGTCACAGAGGCCAGGCCCCTGGCACCACCCCATTTTGTCACATCCTTGCTAACAGATGCCGCCCGGCCCTGCTTGCCTCTCTAGCACCACAGCCATCCTCACCGAGCCTTGGGTACGTACTTTCTGGAAGTCAACGCACACCGACCCGGCAAAGCAGACGGGCTCCTTTCTTCTCTGCAGCCCGCGCTGCCTGGCCCTGGGTGCGGTGGGCTGTGCTCAAACACTGACGAGCCTCTGTTCTCCCCACAGCCCCCTCCACGTTCTCCTGGGGAGTCGCCCTGGCCCCCTTGTCGCTGGTTCTCTTGGTTTTGGGGGGCATCTGTATTCACAAGCAGTGGAAGCGCAGAGCTGGAAAAGCATATGGTCTGCCCATGCTCCAGACCGGCTCCCGAGACTTCCATCCTCTCCGGGGAAAATAAAGGCCCGACCCCTCCGCTTCCTCACGAGGGTGGCTGTGTTTTCCTCTCGGACCCGGCATTTCTCCGTGTTTAATGAAGCCCCTCTCTGCAGCGGAGATCTGCAGCCTTACCTTTATTTTTTCCCTGAAAATCAATGACAGAAGCGAATGCACACTGTGGGTATGAGCAGCTCTCTGTACTGTGACATATTTAGGAGAACAAACAAACGAGGGGCCCTGAAGCCTGAGGGTGGAAATCAACAAATGGGGTTTGAAACTCATCCATTCATTCAACCAAAAACACCCTGAAAGTCGGTTTGGCCAGGCTGCATAGGAAATAAGAGAGACACAGATATGCTTAAGACATCATTCAGCTTCAGGGGGAGGAAGTCCATTCTGATCCTGGGAAGGATGAGCTAGGAATGCGAAAGCAGAAGAATCAGCAAGAATCCGTGATTTTTTTTGAGGGGGGAGAAGGTACAAAAAACAGCAACTGAAACAGGATGCGAGACACAACTTCAGAGCAATAGTTCTGCAAGTGAACAGGACAAAGAGCTCCGAGAGAATTGCACACAACTGGAAGACTGCAGTCAGACCCTTCTGATGTCATACACCAAGAACCGTTCCAGAGGGGCCAATGAAGACAGAGTGGAAGGTAGAAACCGTCACACGGTTCACGACCCGGTTAGGCCTGGCGCTTGGTAGAGGAAGTTTCCCACCCCTGGTTTGGCCCAAGGAAGCCGGGGTGGGTTTTGAACTCCACTCTTTTATGTTTCCCCACTGTCGCTTCCTCTTCCCTTTCTCTCCGGTTTTATGAGTCTTTGAAGATGGAGAAGAAGTGGGGACAGGAATCGGGGGCCTCGGGGCAGCCAGCCAGGGTTTCACCCCTGAGAAGAGGGGGGGTGGGTTGGTGGTGGAAGGGAGGGTTGGATGAGGACACGCACCTGGCCCAGCCATGCCTGTGCCCTCTGCGTCCCTGAACTGGGCGCCCCCTGGGGCGGGGTCTCCCACCTGAGGAGCCCGGTGGCCTCAGCAGTGACTTGGAAGAGGTCCCTCCAGCCCCTCCAGGACTTTCCAGACTCCACCTCCACTGCAGGGCAAAGTGCCCTTCCCACCCTCCAGGCCAGCCTGGGCCACAGTGCAGGGAGGGAGGTGACAGTCGGGGAACTTGGGGTGCTGGGCTTATGGCTGTATTAGGGAATAAATGTAGTACTGGGATGACTCCATTTAAAAACAGAAGCGCTGTTATCCTCCCGAGAGGTGCACTGAATTACTTAAGGGATGACATCTGAGATTTGCTGGGAATTTATCCAGCGCTGGGGGGAGAAGCGATGTCATAAGATTGGTCACGTGTTGATAATGGTCGATGCTGATGACGGCGACAGCAGGCTTCCTCTTCCACCCCCTCTACTTGTGTCTAGGTTTAGAAATTTTCAAAATGAAAAATAAAATGCAGTATAGCAACATCCCAAATAAACTTAGGCAAGAGAGCAAGTGTATAAACAGCAATGAAAGAGAACAGTGAAATTTGTACAGCAGTAAAGTAAGCAAACAACTATAATACATGAACTTTGTGTACTAATACAAATGAATCTTAGAAAATATTAAGTAGATAAGTTCTAGAAATGTTCACTTATAACATGACACTCTTTTATATAAAGTAAAAAAAATACCTAAAATTAAACGTTCTTTCTGTCTGTGTCTACACACACACACACACACACACACACCTGTTAAAATACAGTTTTGTCATATCTGTGCTCCTAAACAGAAGTGTGTGTGCTCAGGGGTTATGGCTGGTGACGCTTTGGGTGCCAAGTGAGGGACAAGGGTGGAAATGGGGTAGAAATACGTGAACTTCATCAAGCGCTGCATCTTATTTTGGGTAGTAAGTAGGTTGTTACCATTTAATTCCATAGCAAATGAACAGATTAAAAAGAGACCAAATGGCTAATGAAGCCACATGTCCAGCATCCAGGGTTATGATTAACCTAATTCTGTGTACTCGAGTCCAAATTAAACTCACCCAGAACAAACGCAATGGGCTGATTTCATATCCTAATAGGGGTGAGCTCTTGTGTTTTAGGTTGATTTTATTTTTTTTTAACTTTTGGAAGGAAGGGTTTTTCATAGCACCTCTACAAAACGCCGAGAAACTGTTGGTAGATAATGATGGGAAATTTCATGCTTCCGCGAGCCCCTTATAAGAAAAAAAAATACAAGCTATGAAACAGAGGCATTACGATGCCCCTGGCTGGGCTGCGTTTCTACCCTTGGCCTCCACGGCGGGGTGCCCTGCTCCCCACCCCGGCACGGCCTGGCCGCCACAGCGTCTGTCATGGTAAACTGTGCTCTGGGACTTTCCTGCCAGCACCAATGGGAAGCCAGGACCGGGCTCAGCCGGTCCCTGCCAGCTCCTGCCCTCAAACTCTCGCTGGTTTCCGCCTCGACCTCCTGCCAGCTGCTGCCTGGGACACACAGTTGCTCTCTTTGTTTCTGTGGCTGTTTTCTACCCCTGGGTGTCTGCACGTCACAGGGCTCTGAGACGCCATGGTCATCCCACAGAGGGCCCTGTGCCCAGGTGTCCTGGGGACATGCTGTTTGCGGCCACCTGGGCTGCAGCCTCTGCCCCCTGTGGTGTCACCACTCCCTGGGCACCCACAGGAGTCCCTTCCAAGCTCACATGGCCACCGGGCTCCAAAGTGCGTGTGGGGGATGGGCCCTGACCTCCCCTGGGGAGCAGCCCCAGTCACCCCCTCCTCCCTCTCCCACCGCCTGCGAAACTCACTTTCTCTGTGTCTTCAGACAAAGCAAAGCCAAACCAAGTCCTCTGCAAAGAACCTCGTGGAGCTGCTGCCACTCGCTGGTCCCCCAAACCCCTGGACTATGCTTCCCAGGCTCCTGGGGGAGGCCAAGCACCTGGGAGAGAGAAGGCTGTAGGTGCAGTCAAGGAGCAGGGGGAGACAGCAAGAATGAAAGGAAAGGGACTGGCAAGTGGCTGCAGTGTGTGAGATTTCACGCCTGTGGCCCAGACCTCAGACACGGTCTACCAGGTGCAGTCACAGCCCGCATGCTGGGCCAGGACACCGAGGCTCCTCCGTTACTCTCACAGCAGACAGAGCGGCTTAGTGAGGCACCAGCTTCCTGATTCTGAGTCCCAGGAGGGGAGCACAGCTGGGGAACAGCTGGCGGGGTGGAGTTACAGCAGGAAAAGGGCAGAATAAATATCCTCTGCCAAACCCACCGGAAGTGACGACGACGACGCTAACAAGGAATGAAACTGCTACAAGGGAAAGAACAACTGACTGGGATGGGAGAAAGAAGAAAAGGAAGAGAAAAATACACACACACACACACACACACGCACGCACGCAAGATAATCATACCTCTCACTGTATTAGTTCACGGAAAGGAACAGTTAGTGCTCAAAGTGATCAACTCTGCAAGCCAGTATCTGGTAATCCGAGCAACTATTTTCAAACTAACAATATGCAACATAACAGCCATTGTTAAATTCCTATCATCTTGTTTTGAAATCCTGTATCATCATTGGTTTGTTGTTGTTGCTGTATTTTGTTTTTGTTGTTCATTTGTTTGCTTTTTGGTTTTCCTGTTTTTATTCTCTTTTTAAAATAAAAAAATTAACAAAACAAAACCAAGGAACCTGCCCCAGGACAGCATCAGAAATGGGAACCCAGAGTCCCTCTGCCCTCTGTATTTTGCAGTCCATTCTCTTAGCCTTGGGGCTTCCTCCAAGTCTGTGGTCAATGGGGGTGTTGCCTGTCTCCATTCAAACAGCCTGTGTGACCTTGACCTTGGAGAGCTAGCTTTCCCTAAGCCTGCTGGGAAACAGCTTGGATTCAGCCCCCAGAATGCTCAGGAATGCTTTGAACAGGATGTGAACTAATAGTGCTGAAACCAAGGCGACCCTTCCCTTGTATTTCTTATTCCAAATCGCTGTTGTAAAAGGTGGATTTTAATATTACCCAGGTAGGGCAAGGCCCACAGACGGGGACAAGTGGCACTGAAGAGACAGCCAGAGACTCAGGGGTCCCAAGTTTGGGAGGTTCGGGCCACACCATGGGGATCCAGGGACGTGGGGATCCAGGGTTGGTCAGGAAGCAGAGCTGCAGGGCAGGTCTGGCTTCTGCGGGAGAGGTGAGGCAGGGATGCGGCAGAGGTCTGCCTGGCCTGAATAAGTTAGGGGCTCAGGGGTCTAGAGGTGTCTCCAGCCGGGCTGGGGGTAGTGACCAGGGTGTGACAGCTTCAAAAAGAGAAGGGAAAGGAGTAAGCTTGGGACTGGTTGTTTCAAATGGTGCTGGGAGTTCTACAAGGTGTTTACATGGCCCCAGACACTGAGGCAGCACGATGGACGGGTCCCCAGTGTCGTCTCCTCTGTTTTTAGTGAGTGCAGTGTGTCTCATTAAACACAGCAGAGCAGCTGCCATAAAACCTAAAAAGGATTAGTGGCAGAATTTATCATTACACAGACACGTTGCCTGGTCTTTAGAGCCTTGGAAATATAAAAAAATGATGACAATGAAACCTCAAAAATTTGTCCATCAAGAGGTGAATGAAAGAGGAAAATGTGGTGTTTACAAACAGTAGAGCACTACTGGGCCATAAAGAAAGATCAGCTGGGGTCATCTGTAGAAAACTGGTTGCACCTTGAGACCATAATGTTAAGTGAAATAAATCAGCACACATGCAATCATGATTCCTTTTACATGAGAAACCCAAAGTATAAATAAAAGGCAAAATAAAAAGATAGGTAATAAGAAGCAGGAAAATATATCTTTCTCAAATGCAAAGGGGATCAATACTCAGAGGGAGAAGAGGGGGAAAAGATGAAAAAGGAACTAGGATGTGTTATGTACCTGTAGTGACTCCACACAAGGAATGCAATCATTATGTACCTCAAACACATACTCAAAATCTAAAGTTTAACAGATAAAATAAAAATTTTGAAATCAGAGCCACAGTTCCTACTTGCTGAGTTCCAGCAGGAGGCCATGGCAGTCTGTGGTCTTAGCTTCTGCTGGGAGCTCTGTGACTCCCTGGGGGCACTGGATCCTGAATTGGCCTCTCATCTGTCCACTTTTGAAGAGTCCCAGATGTTAATGCAAGATTAGTGCAACTCTGCCACCACCTGCACTAACTTTAAAGTGATGGTTCCCTGGTCCTGGAGTAGACGTCCCAGGCAAACGTCACATCCAGGACCCTGTGTTGAGTGTGAATGGTGACAACAGCAGAGCGTGTGGGGGGAGGGGGACATGGCGAGGGAAGGACGGACAATGGATGCTGGCCTGTCTGCTGGTTCTCCATATGTGGACCTCAGACCAGGCACATCAGTGCCTCAGAAACCTGCTAGAATGATAGTCCTGCTAACGAGTCAGGGTGACCCAGGATCTTAAGTTCCACAAGCCTGCCAGGCAAGGCCACTATCTTACTCAAAAACTTAGCATGCCACTCCCTGGGGTTAGTCTCATATCCATGGGCCTGGGTTTATCAGCTCCCTTTGATCAATTATCCCAATCTGGTTAAGTAACGGCAGTACCAGTGGTTTGCAAAATGCCTAGGAGATTAGAAAAACTCACCTTTGGGAATATCTGGGTGGGGACTGTGTCTGGCTCCTGGCCCCTTTTCTTGGGTTCTTCCCCTACTCTCTGCTTCCCAAATGCCATTAGATGAGCGACTTTCCTTCACTATTGCTTTCTGCCGTGATGTTTCTGCCTTGGAGCCAGCTGACCATGGACTAACACCTTGGAAAACGTGAGCCTAAATAAGTCTTTTTTCTTTAAATTGTGTATGTCAGGTATTTGTCCTGACACCATGAAAGCTGACCAATGCTGCCATGTTCCTCCCATCTGGGGGAGATCCACTCTTATCTCTACCCAGCCTAGGGGACCCTGCGCTTTCTTGAATAATGCACAAATTCTCAGGGGAGCCCTCATCTCCCAGGCTCCAGGCCACTGTGGTGCCGCCATTCTTGCCCTCCACACACTTGACATGCATCATCATCATGCTTTCTCCTGTGTACTCATGTCTTTGCTCCTGCCTGGTGGCATAGCTTCCCCACTTTGGGTCACCAGGAAGACAGTGACCACAGTGTCCTGCAGTGGAATCCTCTCTTGCCTTTCCCAAGGGTGGGATCATTTCTAGCCCTATTGGAGCTGCATAATCACCCTCAGCATGTGGCCCAGCATGTACCGAAAAAAATGAAATAGAAACAATTGCACCCCCCCAAAATCTGTCAAGATTACCTGTGTTCTTAGGCTTCAAATCTCCATCAGTGAAGTCTAGGATACCTAGAATTTGCAACAAGCTGGTAGCTTTTCCCAGTGTTCCTTGGCTGGGTTTGCAATGTTTTCTGTTCCCTGGTCTCAGAGTTTCCTGTTTTAAAAGGTCTGAAAGAAAGCCACCCTTGGGCACAGAATCTTTGCTGAGCTCCAATTTAATATAAGCATGTGATTAAATCCTTTCAGACTCTAATGAAAATATTTTTAGAATAAAATCCTTTGGGGGTCTGGTCAAAGGCTAAGGACACTGTTTTCAGTAAATACTTGACCTGAGTCAGCTTGTGGTCAGTGGTGTCCATCCTGAGGAAATTCAGGGAACTTATCTTCAAAGCCACAAGGCCTGTGTGGATTTCAGATACCTCCTGGAGATAAAGGACACAGATGTATCTCCTGGCAGCTGGTGCTTTGGCTGATATATCTATTTCTTCTTCTTTAGTTAACTCTTTAAATAAAGAATTCTGGCAAGACACTTGAAACAGCTACCTTTCAAGGGAGAAAATTGACAAAGAGATTGCTGTTCTTGCCTCTTAATCCCATTGTCCATTAAACATAGAGCACTGGGTAATGGGGTGGGGCTTCAGGCATAAGCTTAACCCCAGCTGACGATGTGGGTTTCAGTGTTTCTTCAATCAGCACTCCGTTTCTCTAACAACCCAAGACAGAGTCTCTATCTCTGCCTCCTTGGGAGTAGGCACTTTAAAGAAACAGATCATTGACTACTACTGTGGGTGAGAGGCGATGTGTGAGTGGGCTTGGAAGGCCCTTATGGGTGGGTTGTGAAGCATTTATTCCAGGAGCTCATGGGATGGAAGTGCACAGGACATTCTCTGGCCACACCAGCTTCTGGGTCTCCTGATGTATGGGCCCATTCCAATGGCAATGAAAAAGTCTTCGTTAGCCCTAGTTTTGTATTAATTAGGGATAAATTTGGATGCAGGTAACAGTAAAACCAATGGTGAGTCATTTACAGAAATCAACACTTGTGTTTCTCATAGTAGTGGAAGTGTGAAAATTCAGCAACTCAGCCATGTCAGAGTTGGGGCTGCTTTCATTCTTGTTCTTTTCCTCATGGTCACAAGGTGGCTGTTGCTTTGTCAGCATGGTATCTACATCCAGCAGATAGAGGGGGAAGGAGAAGCATCATCCATGTCTTCATCTTTCTCTGGAAACCTTTCCCACTGCACAGATGTCTACTATGTCCCACTGATCAGAGCTGACACTCAGTCTTCCCTGGCCCTATGGGAGCCTAGTAAACCCACATGCTGGTCCCTGGAACTCAAATGCCTATCTTACTTTCCTTCATGAAGGCTGTTGATTTTCTGTTATTAAAACCCCAGGTGCCGAGGGGTCAGCAGCCTGTCTCTGAGAGCTGGCTTTGGAGACAGTGGGTATGGCAGGCAGCAGTTGGCTCCTAACCTGTCCCCTTTCCTCCCCTTGCAGCAGACTTTCTGGGCATGCATCCCAGCCTGAATTTCTCTTCTTTCCTTCTGAGAATATTATTTAGAAAGTTCTGGGGCAGCTTGATTTGGGGGAGAAGGTGAAGCTGGGGCAAGATCTCAGCTCTACATGCAGCTTGATCATCCCAGGGAGCTTGGACAGACAATCAGACATAGATGGTGCTCATGGAGCTCCGAGCCTATAGCTTTAAGAAGAAAAGAAAGAAAGAAGGAAAGGAAGAAAAAGAACTAGGAGAGGAAAGAAGGAAGGAAAAGAGGAATTAAGGAAAAAAAGGGAAACTAAAGGAGGGAGAGAAAGAAAGAAAAAAGGGAAGAGTGGGGAAAGGAAGGTGGTAGAGAAGGCAGGAAGAGAAGAAAGAAATGTTTAAGAAAGGAAGAGACAGGGCAAGGGCACTGTGCAGATGAAGAAGGTGGCACAGTTCCCAGGGACAGTGAGTGTAAGCAGGAGGAGGAGGAGGAGACCGCGTGTCACCAAAGAGAGAACATCTTGTCTATTCATCCACTCATGTTTGCTTATTCAGCAAACGAGAATTTCCTTCCTGGATTTCCTGCCTCCTGGGAACGTGAGTCTCATGAAGACGGAATGACCCAAAGGAATGTACCCTTGTGGGAAGCGTAAGGAAGGAGAGAGGGAGATGCTGTGCTTGGGGGATTCTATCCTTCAGGGGGCCCAGGGACAGATGTGCAAAGAGTGGTGAGATCCCAGCCATGCAGGGAGGAAGAAGGCCTCCCACGAGAAGAAACAAACTGAGCAGTGACCCAGCTGGAAAGCCTGGCTCAAGTGTGGGGCAGGAAAATACGCCAGATCCCTGAAAAGGGCAGTGACAACTATGTATGTTCTACATAATTGCATCAATTGTGACTACCCTGTGGCAGGCATGTTTCCTGCGCTGAACTTGTCTTACCTTTAGAACCTCGCCAGGCAACGGTTCCCTTAACTTTGGTTCCTGTCAAAGTGGATTTGAGGCAAAGACTTGACAGCAGGCAATTCAGAGAGGAGGCAGTTTGAGGAAGCAGGAGTGAGGGAGAATGGAGCGAGCCAGGAAATACGGAAGCGTTACTCGGGGTCTTGTCCTGGTCCTTGCTGTCCTGAATGAAGAGTTGAGCAGGATCCCAAGAATAGCAGCAGGAACAATGATTTATTGAAAGAGAAAAGACAAGACCCACCGCACAGGGTGGCTGTGGGGCAGCCAGCAGAGCTCGCAGCCTGAGGGCTTGGCGTTGAGTGTCTCAAGCCTCAGGGTTTGGGGAAAGACTGGAGATTGGGCCTGAGGTATGACTTCTGCCCCTGAGCTTCTTGTCAGAGCCTCTCCAACAGAAGGTGGAATTTTGACCTTTTATAGCCCTTGGAGGAACTGGCAGAGCAGCCAAAGCCCACAGAGGGGGACCCAAACATGCATATTCAGTGACATGTAACTAGGGATGGAGTCGGACAACAGTTGCAGAAGACCTCTGGGCACTGCCTGGCCCTTACTGTGTTAGAAGCTAAGTTACCTGGTTATCTTTGCCATTGTCATGAGATCCTGGTCCTGAACTAACTTTTAGCTCAGAAGGTGGATTGAGTCCCAGAAAGCAGACCCAAGATGGGCTGACCCTTCTTTCTTTCTCCAACTGTTTCTTGGTTACCCAGTGCCTCAGAGCTAACCCAGGAAGTGGGCTCCCAGTGGGCCAGCCCCCCTTCTTTCTCTAGTTTTCCTTAGTTACTTCTGGCCTCATAAACGCGGTGTTAAAGGTGATTTCTGGGGTTGCCTACTCAGCCCGGTGGAGCTCTTGTCCCCATATGGGAGCCCCTAGCAAGCACACTCGACCTCCATATCTGTGGGGACCACGGCACCCATTCAACTAGCCAGGGATTGGAAACGTAGTACATACACCTAGGGTGAGGACATCTGTAGGGACACGGCAATGTGTCATTGTCATCTTCCTAAACAGTATAGGGCAGCAACTATTTACCTAGCCTGTGATTGTCTTAGGTAGTTTATGTAATCTAACGGTGACTGAAAGCGCAGTGGATGACGTGTGGCGACAACTTTTCATAGAGGGAACTTGGTCAAGGAATTGGAACCCAGCCCCCGTGAGTGTCTAGTGATGATTTGGGATCAAGCCCCTGGCAGGCAGGTAAGAGCCCCTCCACACTCACCACCAAATTGGACTTCATGGGTGTGAGACGTAGGAGTCTGCTCAAAAACACAAGCATACAACGTACTTGAAGCTCCCTGTGTGAGCCACTTTCCATGAGGAAGGCAGTAATTACAGCTGTTTCCCGAGACTGAGAGTGCCGGAAGGAGCGGAGCCTGGGGGTGCCCACAGCAAACGGGGTGGGCAGCTGGAGGAGATCTGGGCTTGTGCTCAGAAAGCACAAGGGTCTCAGAACCTGGGCCAGGGCTGGGGTGTGCAGGAGGCTTCCCGGAGGGGCAGCGGCACCCCGAGTCTCCCGGGCCGCAGGGACACTGTAGCTCAGCACACCCGCGGCCTGCTCATCACTCGGGCGCCCTCCCGGCAGCTTCCCTTGTTTCAGCTCTAACTTCGGATCCTCACAAAACGATTGTGCAGGAAAAGGAGCTTTTCTTGTCTAGCAGTCGTGCAACTAATTGAGGGTGACATTTTGCTTCTTGAGGGGCAGAGGTGTGAGAGGCTGTTTGCTAATGTGCGCTTCTCCATGGGGTAGGGGTCTCCCCAAAAGACGCCATCCACACTCTAGCATGCTGGCTTGTTAGGATGCGCTCGTGGACACAGAGGAGGCTGTGGCCTCCCACCCCGGTCTCCTCTGAGCACCCACTTCTGGCTGGCCAGGCTGTGGAGCAAAGGGAGGGGCCTCCAGGGGCCCATGCGTGGCTGCCTGCGGCCTCGCTGATGGCTTCATCCTATTGACCCTCACTGCTTCTATCTTGCCCAGGCTGGCTGTGAGGACTTTTGTCATTACTGGCCGAGTGCTGGCTGTTGAGAGGAGGAAGAGGGAGGACTCGGGCTGGTTTCCCAGCTCCCTGGGAAGGGGATCTCCTTCTCCCCAGCCCCCCAATTTGATGGTAATACTAACATAGTCAGGGCTCGCATCTTCTCTAACAGAAGCATCCTCACCACAGCAGGCCTCCCACGAGGAGGAAACCCTGCCAAGCCCTTCTGCGAATATCACCCCCCCACCCCTCACGTCCCCCGACTGGAGAGACAGAGGCCAGGTGGGCCCATGCTCACCGTTGTGGTCAGCAGACTCGCTCCATCTTTCCTGGTCCTCACGTTTCACAAGGAATCCTTGAGCTCCCCGGAGCTCCTTCAGCTTCATTACTGGCTTTTCTTAGATGTGGTAATTTTATACCCGTGTAATTTTCCAAATATGGCCAAAGCTGGGTTTGCGTAAACACAGGATGATGTTTGTTTTTGACAGAAGCTGTTTTTGCTGCTCTTTACTCTGGAAGATGGGGAGGGTGGGGATGGAGCCCAGGGGGACGTCACCAGGAAAAGGCTGTGGGGACCCCTGAGTGTCTTTGCAGGCCCGTCATGGGTGAGTTGCAGACCTTTATCTTACAAAAATTGTATAAACAGCTTTTCTGGGAGTTGTTTTGGGCAAACTTGACTGAGAAGTGCAGTTACCATTTCCTGCCAGCTATTTATTGTTTTGTGGTATTTTCTTAAAATTGATTAATTTGTCATTTTATCACCTGCCAACATCAGAGTCATGTGGGCAAAAGGATATTTTCCTACCTACGCCCTTGTTTTAGACCACAGAGAAATAACCACTGCTCAGGAGAGCTTTCCTGTCCAGACTTGCTAGTGTTGGCCCTGCTCCTGGGCTCCCTGGGAGGTCATTGGGTTGGACCAAGGAAGCAAGTGCAGAACCCAGGGAAGGGGCTCCTTCCAGACAATGCTAGTTTTAAGATAATGCCACGAATGGGAATGATAAGGGTAAAAATTGGGCTATAATTTAAATCAAGTTTACTGAGCACATAAGAACAAGGGTCCACCTGGCGATTGACAGGGATCTAGAAAATGAAATGGCCATGTGGGTATTAGCAGAGTATTTGGGACTCATGGACGAAGAAGAGTGAAATACTCAAGCTCCATAGGTTCAAGTGTGGGCTGAGTTCATCTGTGTGTGATTTATAAGCCGGGAATCACTTAAGAGAGTCAAGGATGTTTCTGGTCTTTGAGAAAATTACAAAAATAAAACTGTCATGCTTGCCACTGGGTACAGATCCAAAGGAAATGCGGTCAGAATGTGCAAGGGACATCTGCTCTTTAATGGTCAGCTCGGTGTTAATCACAGCTGCCAAGATGTGGAACGATGCTGCAGGTCACTAGTGGGGCAGTAGAGAAAAGACCATGTGGACCAGACACACCAAGAACTGCTTGTTGGTCTTTACAAAGAAGAAAATCTTGTCATCTGGGACAGCGTGGATGACCCTGGAGGACTTTGTGCTAAGTGAAATAAGCCAGAAAGGCAAATATTGCATGATCTCATGTATGGGGAATCCAAAAATGAGCTCACTCCATGGTAGTGGCCAGGGCATGTGTGGAGCGGGGGTTTAGGGTGACCTAGGGGGATTTGGTCAAAAGATATACATATATATACAGGAAAAAGTATAGATCACTGATTTTAATTAAAATACTAATTAAAACTTACTCATTGTAGCATTTCTATAACAAACACCAGGAATAGGTGACTGGTATATCTAAAGAAAGCTTGGAATCCCACAAGAAAAGATAGTGTTTTCTCTGCCCCATCACTTCTTCCTACTTCAAATTTGTTTTATGCTTAAAAAATTAGCAAAGATTTTAGCCCAGGTATTCACTTCCAATGATCAACTACCAGGAGGGCCTGGGTTCAAATCCCGGCTCAGTCACTCACCAGCTGTGTGCCCAGCAATTGGTTCCTTCAATCTCTGTAACCAGGAGGAGGAAGCCTTTCTCACAGGGTTCTTCAGGGGTAAAGGGAAGGAATACACGAGCGTCTGTCACAGAATAAAGGCCCCTGAAAGTATCGTTATAATCAAGTGGCATTGATGATCTTATAAAACACAATTCTGAGACCAGTTAAACTTAACATTTACTGAACAAGTAAAAGGTATAGAATTATTCCAAACAGGAATCAGATAAGAATGTTGCTCTTCACCATATGTGCAGGCTGTGTTTATAGCCAGAGAAAAGGAACAAAAAAGTCCAGAAAAAACCTGATTGGCTGCGGTCTGCAGCACTTGCCTAATATGGACATGGTCTGATCATTTGGCAGCCTATGATTGGCTGAAGCTGCCTTGCTCTGATTGGCTAAGACTCAGTCATCTACTATTTTAGGATTATGCTCTTCTGTTTGTAGTTTATCTGCATACAAAGTTGGGTTGTAGTTCTTTACATACTTGGATGCTTTTGGTCAAGTTTTTATTATTGAATTACAGAAACAGACTTAGGCCAAATTTATCATATGTAATAGTCCCTGAGCCAGGTTCTGGAAGCTTTTGTATTACAGTGAGTCTCGGTTTGCTGGTTGATTTGTTACATTTCTGAAAAGTTCCTCTTCCCTCATGTCTTGCCAAGGTTGGTGTCACTTCTCAGAATGCTTTTTTTTCTCACCAAGGACCTTGATGCCTGCTCCCTGAGTCCAAGCTTAGCGAGGGTGACCACAGCTCTTGGTTACAAAAACAGTGGTGGTTTTTATGTGCAGAATGGATCCAGCTGGGGGTCAGGACTAGACAGCCTGGAGAACATAAATCTGTGCAATTATTTTTAAAAAACACATTTTGAGCATAAAAATGGTTTTTCCACAGTTGTTGGAGCACGAAAAGCAGGGCACACCCTGAGATTCGGGAAGGGTTTGGAGAGGACCCCGAACCCCGTACAACTTCTTCCCTAGAGGTGGTACAGACTGGCTTTGCCAAAGAACTGGGAGGGGCTGGGAAGGGAGCACTGTGGCAACACTGCTCAGAGGTGGCCAGGGACATCCTGAGCCTGCTGAGATTGATCTCAGTGTCCTGCCATTTGCCCTGTGCCACTGCTGTCAACGCAGAGACCAGAGCCACTCTAGGCTGCTCGTCCTCCAGTTCTTGGCCTTTCCCTCTCCTGTGGTCTGCTATCGGCTACAAAACCAGAGACCCACGCTTTTACACTAATCCTCAGTTCATCCTCGTGACAACTTTCAGGAGAGGCAGGACAGCACCTACTGCCTCCATTTAACGGGGATTTCATTCAGGGGGCGATGGACCTACAAACTGGAGGCCCAGTTCTTGCCTGCTTTCCCTCATTTCGTTGCCTGATAAATTGCGTGGATTGCTGTGTGTCATAAGCATTTGCCTTTAAATGGGTACAGTAATGAAGCAGCTCCTTGTTGTTAGAATTTTAGGCAACACAGGGGGGTCATGACAAATTTGGGGGGAAAGGTCTCTGAGCCCCTGGGGTGCCATGACTGCTGCTTCACCACAGTGCCACAGTGTGTAATGGTTTGCAATGGAAACCCAGGGATGGCCAAGCTACAGTGGGTGTTATCATGGAAACAACCCCTTCCTGTATGTATTATTAAAAGATTTTTTTTTTCTTTTGAAGACAGTTGACCTAAATTTTGAGCGGAATCTCAAGGTGAAAGTTCTTAGCCAGGTGTAATGGCTCACACTTGCAATCCCAGCTCTCTGGGAGGCTGAGTTTGGAGAATCACAAGTTTGAGCCCAACCTGGGCAACTTAGCAAGACTCTGTCTCCAAACAAAATAAAGCAAAACAAAACCCTGCAAAATCTCTGTCGATCCAACCCATGTAGGAAAGTCTTACTAAAGAAACAACTTTTAAATTGCTTTTAAATTGGACTGGATTTAGTTAGCAATAAAGGCACAGATAGATGTTTTTATATATTTTAGCACTTGGTAATGGGTCTATTTTTAATTGCATTAAGTGAGCTTCCATGAAAGAGTTTCCATTAACATTTGGGTCATGGAAAAAAGGGAGTTGGACCTAAAACATCTCAGTTTGTGGCGATGATCTGGGAGTAACTGAGGGAGGAGGTGGTGGCTGCAGGCACGGGGTTTGCCAGCGGCTCAGGCGGGCCTTGCTCAGCTCTGCCCAGCTCGGGAATCACACTCATAGCCTGGCCAGGAGGCTGCCGGGCAGTGGCTGCAGGCTCCGTTTTCCCCCACCTATTCCGGGACTCCAGTGCTTGCTCTGTGGGTTTACAGCAGTCAAGGGAAGGATGTTTTCAACACTTTCTTGGCAAGATAAGTCACTTCCTGAACTGTGTCCAACTTAGAGCTTGGTGAAAGGCCAAAGGGCTGGATACTTCCTTACCAGTAATGCTGCTAAGCATCCCTTCTTGACTTCTGGGGCTCAGTTATTCTTTCGGCCCTAGGAGCCCAGAGTTAGGTGGGAAGCCCACAGGTGCCAGGTGGGTGCCTTGCTTTGCAGACAGGGGTGAAGGTGGGGAGCGACAGACGTGGGAGGTGCGTAAATATGCACCATGAGTGTGGGCCTGGTGGAATCCAACACATGCAAACAGATCTGGCTCTGTGTGTGTAGACTTTTTCCAAAGGGCGGTGACTCAGGCCGGATCTGGGTGCTCGGGTATACTGACTGATTTGTGGGCAGGTTCACATGAAGATATTTGCGCCTGGATACCAGGTTTTGTGTATCCCTGAAGGATATTCCTGAAAGGGCTTGAAATGAGGTGGCATGTGGGGAGGCACCCAGGGTTCCGGGGTGGGAAGATCACTGCACTTATTTTTCACCGCCCAATGCAGGGCCTCCTTTTCCATCTAGATAACTGGACTGGTTTCTCTGCTATGTTAAACAACACTGTGCAATGGTAGCTATCAATCCCCTTAGCTGTCATTTCCAAATGACATGATTCGTCCTTGCTGAACAAGGGATTGGAGTTAGAGAACATTTGGCATCTTTTCTAGCATCTTCTAAGGATTAATTTGAAGGCTAAAATGCACCAGGGGAACAGTTGCTTTTCGTTTCAGGTACTGAAATCAGCAGTGACAGCCACAAAGCATCCTGTCCTGTGGAAGCCTGTTCTGCAGACGGGCGGGGTAGCGGGGATGTGGACACCAGTCCCCGCTCCCTCCCCACTGTGACTGCAGGCGGGAGGGGGGCGCATCACTTCCGGTGTGCTGGCAGCCGCACCAGATCTTGCTTTGTTTGTGCCGATGAGTGAGACTGTTCACATCTTTTTAAGTCAAGCCAAACACTGAGACTCAGGAAGTCAGTAGTCTATTTGATCAGGACACATGAAGACTTCTGAAATCTTCCACCAAATGGAAGTTTTCTTCTTGCTGACTATTGGCATCCACAAGTGCTTCAGAAGCCACTGTGGATGGCTGTTTGGTTAACATTCTGCAGAGAACGCTTCTGGAATGGGAAAATGCCTACATCGCTGAAGCCAAGACACTCAAGTGAATTGGTGGTCATCTGTTCTCTTGGTGGAGGAATTAAATGTGTTGAGAGTTATTTTTAAGCTTCAGTTGAGCCAACATGAAATAAGCCCAGTTCTGGGAGGACTGTGTGTTCCCTGAGCTGTGGTGAGTCAGAGCTGAGTGACTCCATGGCTGTGGCTTACAAGTCCCAGGAGGAGGGAGTCAGTGCACGTGGAGGTCCCGTGGGGTCCCAGGAAAGACTCACAGCCATGACTACTGCATGGGTGAAGTTCCTGGCATTTTCAAAAGTCTTGGACCAAGGCTAGAAATTCAGATTTATTGGAGATGCTCAAGCTTCTAATGATGGACCTATTCTATCCAATGTCACAAGGTATTGAGTGCCATGATGCCAGGTCTCTTCCCAGTGACCCATGGCAGTAACCTTTGGGCTTTGTTAGGTGTCTAAATGCAGCTTAGGGAACATGAATTAGTGCCTGGGGGAGGGCACAGGCCTCATGCAGTTCTCCAGCGCTGCAGCCCAGCCATCAAGAGTGTGGTTCCTGGTCCCAGACTGCCCTGGACTAAATCCCAGCCCCTGTTCTGTGCTGGCATCACAGAAGTTTCCTTAGCGTTTCTCTGTCTCTGCTCTCTTATCTATGAAATTGATCCAGTTTCACTGGATCATTTCAAAGTTTGGAGCAAGAATTAAATGCAAATATTCTAGGGCAATCATTTAGAGCATTGGTTACCACCAGCATCACCAGCTAAGCAAACTCTCATGGAAAGGTAAATAGCTCAGGTTCTGCTAACCACACTGTCTCTGTAGCACTCACTCAGCTCTGCCCTCACAGCCTGGCCTGGGTCTTGTGTTCCCAGAAGCTCATGTGTGAAGGGCTTGGTCACCAGCCTGTACTGATGGGAGGTGGTAGAAACTTTAAGAAAGGGAAAGTGGGATGCCCATTCTCACATTTGGAGTCTGGCAGAATTTACTTGACACTTATTTTAACACTGGGTCCCCAGCCCTGACTAGCTCATACTCCTGCAGGCAGAAAGAATGCAACATGACATTTGGTTGGGACATGGGTTCCCAATCAAGGACTGGCTTCAGCGAGGCATATCGGAACATCCGGCAGGACAGACTCTCCTTTCAGTGGGGATCTTTATGGTCACTGTGGATGCTGCCACCCCCCGAGCTGCAGCCCGTCCACGGGGGAATGCATTGAATAAACTTCTGGCCTTCACCAAGGCAACCCACAGGGCTAGTGGATGTGGTCCCTGGAGGCAGGGACCCTAATGGCAGCAAGAGAACCTTGTGCTTTGGAGAGATGAACCCCAAAACCCAAAGGCATCTTTTACAATTGATCATCAGTCTTAGAAGAAAATTTGGCCAAACACTGAGCATGCGGAGATTATGGAAGAAGATTGCTCAAGTCGAAGAGGACCTCGCTGAGCCAGAGGATGCTGAGAACAGAGAGAAAACTTGAGTCTGCCGTCAGGATCCAGAGAGAGCACCAACCTTGGTTCAGAGGCAGTGACCCCAAATCATCCAAAGCGGGTGTCGAGTGGGGGCTGGGTCCTCCTGCCTTTGATGAGAGAGCAGGGATCTGGAAGCATCTAGAAATCCGAGCCTGAGAAGTGATGTGTTAGGGTGGGAGCCAGCCCGCCCACCGCAGCTCGCCAGTGCCGGATCTGGGCAGAACTTCCTCACCTCTGGTTCTGTCTCCTCAGGCCACTGGCTACCTCTTGGGCTGCAGTGGATGGTGGGTGGGGGCCTTTTTTAGCTTTAGGGTCTTAGGAATCCCTTGGTTGCTGGCCACAGGCCCTTGGCACAAACAGGCAGGATTTCAGACTTTGCATTCTTAGGTTGGCTTTCAGTAATGCTGAGACATCTCGGCGTGTATACCATGGCTTGAATTCGTCCTCCTAGACTTACATGTTAGTGGCACTTGAAGGTGGGACTTTTGACTGTTACAAAAGCGAGCTGTCTCTGGCACCTTACTGTGTGTTTCCAGGTGACGCCCCTGGCTTGCTGGATGAGCAAGACAGCCTCAGCCTCACTGATGTCAGCCCCGTGCTCTTAGCCTCTAGATTCTTTGTAAGTTACTCAATTTAAGATTCTCTTAAAATAGCAACAGATACCAGGCTAAGGCACAGGTCAGAGTGTCCTCGCGCGTGTGGTCTCCTTCATGCTGAGTCAGGCTGAGCTAACCAGAGCTCACGGTTGCTGCTTCCACCCAGACACAGACGGCCGAGAGCCGGGCGCCTGATGTCCC
Source organism: Hydrochoerus hydrochaeris (assembly GCA_004027455.1). NCBI lineage: Eukaryota > Metazoa > Chordata > Mammalia > Rodentia > Hydrochaeridae > Hydrochoerus > Hydrochoerus hydrochaeris. Next base: position 49,971 of record PVLA01009098.1, read on the forward strand.
CTCCAGAGTCGTTACTCCCACCCGTCTGGCGTTGGTCAGAGCTGGCCTGGCCAGGGCGCAGGCCTCTCCTCCAGAGTGAGCTTTCTTCATGCTCCAAATTCACCCATCGTGGATACAGATTTCCCAGCGCTCTGCTCTGACTGTTACAATGCTTGGTGCATATGCCTGCGGGCATTTCTGCCTTGTTGAGTTTGGTTTTGATTTCAGCAGTTGTGCCCTGTGTTGTCTAATTTTGCAGCGGGCTGGGGTAGCGGATGCACAGGGGTTAAAAGAAACAGCAGCTTTCGGGGCTCCCAGAGGTTGAGGGCTGCCCTCCTGCCCGAGTGTGTGTTCCCGAGGCCCTCTTGGCTTCCATCTCCTCCAGTCATTTTAACACCTCTTCATTAAAACTCAAACGCTCTAATATTACGTTTAGTTCACAGGTGGGAAACCGAGGCAAGAAATGAAAGGTAACAAATGTACAATGTTTCCAAACTGTAGCTGGACACAGGGCCTCGACTTGTGACTTACAAAGCTGTTTAAACTGTCTCACTTACCATAACGGTTTCTCTCCTCCTTTTGCTCATTTTAAATTTTACTTTAGTCACTAATGAAATGCCAATAGCTGACCCTCATTTCCTACAGAAGTTGTTTATTTGCTACTTTGACCACTTACAGTAGACTTAAGAATTTGGAATTATTGGGCTGGGGATTTAGCTCAGTGGCTTAAGTGCCTGCCTGGCAAGCACAAGGTTGTGAGTTCGAGCCCCAGTGCAAAAAACAAAACAAAACAAAACAAAAAAACTAAAAACAATTTGGAATATTGCCCTAAACATCCGAAGCCGATGTGACTAGTTACCTGTGGCCCTAGGCAAGGGCCCTTGAGCAACAACAAGCACTTAGCTCGGGGCTCTGAGGTCCAGGTGCTCTGACCGAGGCTTCTCACGAAGTGGCAGATGGGACGTCCCCAGGCTTGACGGAACCGTGTGATGCACTCCCGGGATGACCCTCGCTGGCCACCTGGGGCCCGCTGTCTAGCTTTTCAGGCTCCTGACCTCATACTAAAGGGTTATCTGGGGACCAGTCAGAGGGTGAGGAGTGTGGAAATGATGGCTAAGGCTGCCCATGGTGGCCAGGGCACATTCGTCACCCTGTGAGCTGTGGTCAGCTATCGGTCCTCACGGCTCTTGTCCTCTGCCATGCCCCATGTGACCCCTTCTGTGTCACACTCTCGATTCAGCTTATGTAGAAGTGAAACATGCTGACTCTCTCAATCGCTCAAAACTCATCTTTAAATACCTGAACTCTACTGTGGTGTCCTCTGCGCCCCTCTGCTTTTTTTCCAGGGCTCTGGACACTTGTGCCTTTGTGCCCTGTGTGCTCTTGCACTGGGTCACTGAGACCCCAGCACACTGCATGGCCGAGCTGGGAGTGGGTCCCTTGGTTCCCTGGCTGGCTGCCATGCCACATGTCAAACACTGGGAGGCTTGGGCTGAGCTCTCCTCTGTTAAATCAGGATCCTCAGGCTGGGGATTTAGCTCAGTGGCACAAGTGCCTGCCTGGCAGCACAAAGTCATGGGTTCGATTCCTGGTACTAAAAAAAAAAAAAGATGATGTGATTGTAAATTAAATCAGACTCCGCCAATATCCTCTGAAGGTGTCCTGCTCCAAAGGGCCAGGGAAGCCGCCGGCAGCCCAGGGGACCGATGTGAGAGGCAGTTCACGGCGGGTAGAAAATGTGCCTGCCAGGCTGAGCACGTGCAGTGCTCCCCGGACAGCGCTTTGCTGTGTCCTCGCTGCCGTCTTGTGTGTTGGTTCTGTGCCCTGGGTCCCCGCAGCTGCGGTCACTGTGGGTTGTTGCATCTCTTCCTGAATTTTGGTGTCATCATGGAGAAAGTGCCCTTGGTCCTATTTAGCCACTGATGCTTGAATACCTGTCTTCCTCCCGTGGAGACTAAAGTGAGCACTTTACAAAGGCAGGGTGGCTTCAAGAGGTGGACAGAGGGTCAGCGTGTGCAGAGGCCACTGGACCCCAGGGAGGAGTCCACACGGGAGCAGGAAACTCTCAGAAGGGGTGAACACCAGTGACGCTTGGTGCAGGACGGCTTTGCCAGGAGGAGGGCTGGGGTCCTTGCACCCCTGACTGCCATCTCCCTGGGTCTGAGGCCAGGCTCAGAGCCCCCCTCAGCATGGTGACCTGGGGTCCCCAGAGAAGAGCCCTGGGCTGTGAGCCTGCACGGAGGGTCTGGGGCAGGGGTGGCAGCTGCGAAGGTGCACCTTGTATGAGGGATCCATTGCCAGAGCGGTGGTGCCCTGTCCTGCAGAACTAACTCTTCTCACCTGCGGAGCTGCAAAGTGGGGAGTCTGGGGACCCAGGGTCACCTGTGTTTGCCTTTTGTCAGCACTGTCATCTCCTGGTGTCACAGTTCTCCTGCAGGTCAGCTATGGGGAGTCACTGTGATTGGCAGAGCAGTCACGTGGCTTCCTGTGGACAGGGGTGCTGGGGTGAGTGTGCATGTGGTGGTGACCTGCGTGTCTGAAGTCATTCCAAGCTGGTGGGTCTGTGAGCACAGTGCCTGAGTCTTCCCCAGGGATCTCCCTCCAGCCACCAGAGCCGTCTTTGCGCCAGGCCCAGGAAGGATTTTATTCTTGTGTCCCATTTACCTGGTGAAAGTTCCTTCCAGGGCAGACACAGGAAATACTGAAGCCTCGCATGGCATCATGCACTGGAGCGGGGCACGGGAAGCACACTGCGTGAGTCACAGGTGTGGCTGTCCACCGGGGCCCCAGCGGTGAGGCCTTTGACAGCCACCAGCCACCGGGACTTGGTGTCAGCCTTTCAGGTTGTCATCTTAGGAGCCTGCGGGCCGAGGGGACACCACAAGGTCCAGTGCCTGTGCTGGCCGGGCCCCTCCGGAAGCGAGGAAGAGCTGAAGCCAGGCTCGGGTGTTAGGACGTGAAGGGTCCCAGGAGAAGTGCTTGCTCCCTGAGGACTTCCCACCAGGCCCTGTGATCCAGAAGGTTCCCCTCCGCCCAACATCACTGCCGTGGGAACCGACCTTACAACTAGGGGTGCCTGAGGGTCACGATAACCACAGCAGTGACGCGGAGCTGTGGGGTCCAGGTCACAGACAGGGAGGCAAGTGGTGCTTCCAGGGCTGGGGTGGACAGTGCCTTGTGCCCAGAGGCATGAGTCCCTGCATGGTGTGGGTCTTGGGCTCCTCTGCCTCCCTTTCCTGTGGTGGATCCGTGCATAGCATATATGTGTGAGCGTGTGGAGATCCATGCACACGTGCTTACACACATGTGCAAATCAGAAGAAATTTTAGGGAGCTAGGATTGGCCTAACCCTGCCTGTCTCACTGCCACACCTGTGCACAGGTGTCCCCTTCCAGCCCGGGCTGAGGGCAGGAGCTGGGAAGACAGACCGTTCTGTCTACCAGCAGGGTCCACGTGGCATGGGACATAAACCTCAGCCTCTGGGCTTGGTTTTCCCTGGGTAAACTGAGGCACTCCTTGGTGATCTGGTCCTTCCCAGGCTGGTGCTTGCCGAGCCTTGTGGAAGACAAGTGTGTGGACTGACTCATTCTGAGGATGGAGAGAAGAGGCGGCCTGGGACCTGGGTGCCTGGGAGTCTGGCTGATGGGCCCCCGTCCACCACTTCCGGATGAGACTCAGGATGGTGGCGGGGACACCCGAGGGCTCTGTCCAGCTCCTGCCCTGAACAGAATGGTGACCGAGGGCACCAGGCTCTTACGTTACTGGAACACTGGGCTCGTGGTGACCCACAGTGTTGAACAATAAAATCTGTGGGTGGAAGAGGGAGGGTAAAGGCTTCCAAGGCCAGGGAGCAGAGATCCCGCTAGCCTGGAAGGGGTCCCCAGCAGGACACCCCCGAGGCCCTTCCCCTAAAGGGGAATCTGACGGGAGCAGGAGGGGCTCTCTACACATCTCAGGGTCCGGTCTCTGCAGTGGGCACACAGGGCCCATTTCCGGAGCCCCTGTCCTGTCCAGGCATGTCCTGGTGAGGATCTGGACATCTGGGGGGCACCTGCCAGGCACGCTGTGAGGTCCCTGGAGGGGCATGGCTCAGCCGACTCCTCACTGTCCTTTCGCCTACTGGAACCCTAACCCCACCTCACTAATCCCACACTTACCAACCCACCGCATTTCCCCATCAGACCTGCTGCCGTGGAGAGTCACAGTGGGGTCTGTGCTGTGTCCAGCTGTGAGCTGCGGGGGGCCAGGAATGCTGCCCATAGCATGGAGGGCAGTGCCTGAGGCAGGCGTCCCCAGATCAATTCACATCCGCTTCTTGGAAGGGCTGGGATAGTGTTTCAACACTGCGACCGAGGGGCCTTTCTGCTTTCCAGCCCAAGGGCCCGGGGGTGCGTGGGGCTCCCCTTTCTTGGCAGAGGTCCCCTGGGTGCTGCCGCCTGGACAGCGCTGCAGCCTGTACCCCGGGACCGGGCTGCTCACACTGAGATCCAACAAACGGGCGACTTCTATCATTGACATATTCATGAAAGGAGTGTTTCAAAGCCTCTAGTTATATTAGGTCATGTCTGGTGGGTTTTTCTCCTGAATCATGGACAAAATGCTTAGAAGAATAAAATGTACAATGCTTTACTCGCAATCCCATTCCTTACAACTAAAAAGTGATGACTTACCTCAAAGTGGGGAGAGAAGAAGAGAGAAGGAGAAAGAGGAAGAGGAGGAGGAGGAGCAGAAGGAAGAGGAAGAGAGAGGCAGAGAACTGTTCACCATCTCACAGGACATCTGTGAATGCATCAGAGAGCAAGATCCAGGAAGAGATAGTCTTCAGGTATGGCCGGATCTAGGAGCTGCGAGAGGCTCATCTCGCTGTCTCTGGCCAGTTCTCCTTATATGGTGTGTATTTTAGTTCCTGGTAGCTCGGGTGCACGCTAGACTTTCACAGCAACCTATGTGAGAAGAGAAAACCCCTTGTACCAGTGGTTGAAAGAGACCAAGGAGTCTGATGCATGCCCTGGTCCAGTCACCGTGCTGGGAGGAGGGGACCTTGAGTCTCACTCTGCAAGTCAGATGATGCCGCCGCTCTGTCCCGCAGGAGCTGCATTGCTCCTTTGCAAACTCGGAGTGGGGGACCACAGGGTGAGGCCGAACACTGCCACATCCTCCTTCTGGAGCCTCTTAAGCTGCTTCCCTGCGCTTGGCCCACTGTGAGACGGGCTGGTCCACGGTGGGGAACCGAGTGCCTGGTTCAGCCCCTGAGAGGCTGGGGCAGGAGAACTGCCTTGAGGTTCTTCTGACCTCCTTTCCGGGGACAGTGACCTCCTTTCAAATGCACGCTTTCAGGGTTCCCCTCCCAGAGGCCTTTGAAGTCCACTTCCTCAGGGGCCGGGCCTTGAGTGCAGTGCGGTCCTTACGGGAAGGTAGGCAGGAGTGGTGCTGAGGACCGGGGCGCGGGGTCCCCAGTTCTAGCTGGAAGGAGTGCCCTTGGTGCTTCCTGCACGGGGACCCCGAGGAAGGAGCCCAGGCCACGTCTGTGCTGTGTTAGTAAGAAGCCCGGCACCCTCTGCCTTGTGCCCTTGCTTCTTGGTGTCCCTTCTCCCTGTGGAGCTGGAAGCCAGGGGCTGGGGACCCCCAGTGTCCCTCCATGGGCAGAGGGGACAGGAGCTGTCTCAGGCCTGCTGTGGGGTCATGACCTTGGTGTCCTTGGCTCCTGGGTCTCTCCACAGCATGGAGCATCAGCATATGGAGATTTTCTGCTGGGTAGAGTCGCTGGCCTACATTCAGTGACTTTCTAGAATGTTCTCTTACTGGTCTGCGTGTAGGTGTCACTTGTAGCCACCGCCAGGGCCGCTGGGAGAAAGGATGAGAGAACCTTCCCACCAGCCTCGCCGCTGTCGCTGCAGCACCGCTCTGGACGTCTTGCCAGCTTCCTGTGTGCGCCCGGGCTGCTGCAGGACCTCGCTGCAGTGACTTGTGTGCAGGGTGCAGGGCACCTGTCACATCCCTTCCCGGGTCCTTGCGCCCATGGTGCGGGACTCGTGCCCACCATCCCATCCCGACAGGATGACTCCCAGGTCAGGAGGGAAAGGCCGTGGCCGGCGCAGTGAGTTCGCAGAGCTGCTCGCTGCTGCGCTGAGCGCTTATCTCCTCCTTGGCGTCTCCACCGGGGGACCCTCTGCCTTTGCGTGCAGAGGAAGCGCTAATCCCCAGCCCTGCCTCCCGCTGCGCTGCGGTGGAGTAGCTGTGGACAACCGTGTCCCTAACATCTCGGAGTCCCCTGGGAAAGCACTGGCGGACCCCCAGACCATGGAGGGGTGCTCTGTCCTGAGCAGAAACTCAGGAGTGGGGCTGCAGGGGGCGTTCGTGCCAGCCCCGCCTCCATTTCCCCTTGGGGACCTTGTCTAAGGAGGTGGTTGGATGTGGCTCTTTCGCCAGAGGCCTGGCCACCTCTGCTGGGTTTGAATGAGACCCTGCCCTGGCCTCCATCCTGTCCTCCCACGCTGGTGTGGGCAGGGAGATTCTAGGCGCGTGTCCAAACCTCAGCTCTGAGAACGCACAGCAGAGCTGGCAAATCTGAAAAACTCCCGGAAGGCCAGACTGTCATTTAATAGCTGTGTGACTGGAGCCACTTCTTACATCTCTGTGAGGCTTGCTTCGCTCTTGTGGAATGGGTTTGTTATACCCACACTGCAAAGTTAGCGCATTGGGCTAAGGCCTGGAACTGTGCCCCAAGGGAGCAGGCGAGAAAACCAAGATGGGGTCACCGACACTAGAGTCGCATGTCAGCAAACCGGAGCTGTGCTGCTATCCGACTGTCAGAGAAACCAGGAGAAACAGCAGAGTCCCTGATGTGGTTTTGCATGGCATGGAAGTGAGATCTCCTCTGCTGTCCCTGTTTATATCCTTCGATGTGAGGCACGCGGTGTAACCCGAGGAACCTCAGCGGTGCCAGGCAGTCATTTCCTAGCTTTTCCCTTTGTGTCCATGCCCTGACCCGCCAGGAAGGTAATTCTGAAATGACCGGCCGGCTTTCCCTCCTTTGGTTTCTGCTTGCTTCAGGTCTCTCTGCCTGTAAAACCCACCTCCTTGGCTCTAAGAGCAAGGTGTAGTCCAATTCTAGAATAGAAAAGCTGAGGAAATCCTAGTTAAATGCTAGTTTTGTCCTTTGACAGGATTAAACAACACAACACAGGGAAAGCTCCTGCCACAGGAGAAGGCCAAGAGAATAACGTGACATCTTTTCCCTCCTCTAACCAAGAGCGCCAGCTCTGGCTCCCTGTCTGACCCCCATCCCGTCCTTACCTCCTCAGAGACCCCAGCCCTGCTGTGGCCCTATCTTTTCTCGGCTCTGTCAGGGTTTTCCAGAGTGAGTGGGACAGAAAGGTGGGGTTTTCATGCCTCGTTACAGTTTAATGTTGTGACATTGGGCCCCTTGGGTGGAAGAAAGTCACATGTCTCCTCAAAACAGAAAGAGAACATGAGGGAGACAGGTTCTTTGGGTGCCTCATACACACTGCGGACCCCTGGGTTCCCTGGAGCACACTCTGAGCACCCCTGAGCTGCAGGCTTCTTCGTTTCCCCACTTGGCTTCCAGAACCCCCTTTCCCCCAGAGGACACGTCTTGCTACTTCCTGGGCAGAGATGGTCACCCCCTCATCCTGGGGTGAGGTACAATCAGTGGGTACAGTCAGCAGGAATCTCAGGGTGGGACTTAGGGCTTCTGTGGTCTTCTGGTTACTTCTTCAAGGAGAGGTGGCCAGAGAGGTTGGCCAAGCAGACAGGACACAGTGGGCTGGAGTTTTCTACCTGTGCTTTACGTCTGTGACTGGCCCTGCATAGCCATGGGGTTCATTCATGACTTACTTCAAGATACCAAAATCCCCAGATGCTAGTGTCTCATATGTAAAATGGTGTTGTGTTTGCATGAAACCGGCACAATCCTCTTGCAATTACACCCTCACCAGATTATTTGTAACACTTACCGCAATGCCCTGGAAATGGCTGGATTCTTCAGGGAATAATATCGGAAACATACCTCTTACATATTTTGTTTTTTCCTTCTGTCTCTCCTTTCTCTCCCTCTCTCTCCCTACATCTGTGTCTCAGCTTCCTCCTCCTCTTTCTTTTTCTCTCTCTCTGGATGCTGCTGATGATTCCCAGGGCTTCCAGTGTGCTAAGCGTACTGTGCAGCGCAGATCTGCTCCCTAGACATTTTTTTTTTCAGTATTTTGGATCTGTGGTTGCTGAATTGATGGATGCAGAACCTGTGGATGTGGAGGGCCCAGTGTGACCCTCTCCAGCCTCACCAGTATACTTTTCTATATGCCTATGTCTCTCACCATATAAAATATATTTCTTGGCTCACAATGTCTGAAACATTTACAACTGTCTCTAGAGAAAGTTTGCCTAGGCTGTGCTATGTGATAATGGCTCTGCCTGAAATGATCCTATAAAGATTCAAGCACTTTTAATAATAATATTGATAGTATTGCCTGTCGTTTTGCTGGTCTGACGTCACCGGGAGGAGAGCTCAACGAGAGGCTTGAATCCTGGCTAGAGGACAGGTGTGGCCTCCAGCTTTTCTCCCGAGCTTGGGGGCAGCCCTGTCACCAGGGTAATTATTAAGGTCCTGGTGAGAGCTCAGGGATCACAAGCGTCTGTCCTCCGGCCTTTCTCCTGCACGGCGCCCTGCCTGAGCAGCTCTGTAACTTGGCAAAGCTCCCCTGAAGAACCCTGGCCGTTCTCCCAGATGTCACTCTGTCGTGGAGCCCTTGGGGCTCCTAGGCTGGTGGGTGAGAGCTGACAATCCGCTCCCTCGGTGCCTCCTCCTGACTCATCCCTTTGGTGGTGACATGGGCCCTGCTGGCCTCCTGTGGGAAGCACTGCTGAGCCAATTCGCAGGAATTGGAGCCCACCCTGCAGGTCGGGTGAGCGCTGGGGCCCAGTGACTGTTTTGCACGTCAGTCTTTGTAGCATGCACTACTCTGAGGCCCGCGTTCTCGGGCCGAGCTCCCGGCGTGCGTTTGTTCTCTCCTGATAACTCTGAGTGCACACGATCAGCTCTACTCGCATGTGTGCCGCAGCGGAGGGGCAGCCCAGGCGGAAGCCGAACAGCCCAAGCTCGCCGGATTCCCGAGACCCTGAGGTTTCCTCCCGGAGGATGTGGCTGGGAGCTTTGCTGCTGCCTGTGCCTCGGATCTGTGAGCATCAGCTTTCCCGACCCTCAGCGCCAATGGCTGGCGCTCAAGTCCTTTTTGCAAAATGGCATGGAATTTGCATATGACCTGTGTAATCCTGAGAACTTCGGTGGCCTCTGATGACTTATGCTGCCTGACACAGCCCAGGAAATTTTAGGTCAGTTGTCGCTATACTGTGTCACGTCAGCGATAAGACAAGAGAGGAAAGTCCGAGCTGTACTGACACTGGGTACAGGGGAGGGGAATGGGGCCATTCACCCAGAGCCCTAGTCTCAGGCTAGGGACACTGTGTCTCCATTGGGACTGAGGCCATTGTGGCTCAGCTGCCACCCACTCTCCTCTGGACAGCAGTTCCCGGTCTGGGCTGTGTGCTGGATTTTCCTGGCAGGTGCGCTTTCAATGCATCTGTCACCTGGTCCACCCAGGAGCGTTGGGGCAGGGTCCTGCTGCAGTGTCCCGCTGCAGTGTCCCTCTGAGCTCCGTCATGGCTGAGCAGCTGCCTGGCGCTCCCAGCTGCACCCAGGTGCTCGCCCTGTGTGTCGAGCCTTCGGGAATCTGTGTTCCTTGTAGTTTTTGTCTGCTTCCCTCTCTTCCCAGTGCTCTGAAGAGGAGATGTGTTTATTAAGCACCATGCCAAGCCCTTTGCAGTTCTCCATCGACTGCTTTTGACGTTGTCCCCTCCTATAATTCAGCTGGGTCCTGTTGCTGTCAGCCCAGGGCCATGCAGGGGCCCATGGTGTATGTGCCATGTTGAACCCAGGCCCGAGGAGCTGCCTGCTGGTTCTGGCTCTGTTTCCCCTTTTGGTCTCCCAGGGCCAGCATTTTCATTCATATGGTTTGCAGTTTGGCACCACTGCTAGACTCAAGGCTGCACCCAGGCAGGACACCCTCCGGGTGGCATGAATAAGTCAGAGGTCCCTGCGGGAACCCGGGGCCTCCACCATGTCACCAGCCCTTTCTGATGGATCAGGAAACCAAAGCGCTGAAATGCTTCCAAGGAGCCCAGGAAGTGGCCTTGAGGTCTTCCCGGTGCTATCTCTGGGCCACTGAGACACCGGTTCCCCACGAGCTGAGCTGTCATGACCAGGAAACCAGTTTTCCAAAAGAACCACCTGATAGCAAGCGGGCGGCCCATCTGGGGAGCTTTATTTCCCCTTGTCTTCCTGACAGCTAGGCCAGCTATTGTTTCCCAAAGATAAAGCTGAGTGCCTAACTAGAAGGGTCTGGCATTTCCTTCTCTTCCCTTCTCGGCCAGGGTCTGTCTCTGACTTCCATGCCAGGGGCGTCTGTTCCCATGTTGCACAGGAGCCTGTGCTGGCAGCTTCTAGCTGCTTCCTTAGCCCCAGAGAAAGCATCCAGAGGGACGGGCAGGCCTCCAGACGGGGGTGGCTGCCCCTTCTGGCTTGAGCCATGGACCTGGGTCCTGAAGGTGCTCTGTGCCTTCCTAGGTGCTCAGCTCCCCGGGGTTGGGGAGTGTGGGGGCCGTGCCCTGGCAACATAACTGTTTGCTCTAGGCCAAAGCAAGGTGGCCCCAGGTGGCTGCCCCCTTGGGTTCCTGGGGCTGCCTTGCTGGCCTTTGCTCTCAGGGAAAGTGCTTCACTTTATGTCAAGGTGCCAATAAAGCAGTGTACAACGGACACCCAGAGTTTCCCGTCTGTCTGTTTCCCCTCCTCGAGGAGAGCTGGCTGATAAGGCTGATTGGCTTCCAGGAAACCCAGAGCCAGGAACCCGGCTGCGTCTCTGCCTTGTGCCTGGCTTGGTTGTGTAGACCCACACACTGCCTCACTGTCCCACGGAGTTGCTTGTTCCCAAACATGGGGCCTCCTGCCAGCCGCTGAGGGTCCCCCTTGGTACTGGGTTTCTCCCTGGCGTTAGGCAAGGTCTATGTCTTGCAGGGTGGAGAGTAATTTCCAGTCGAGACTGCAGGCGCAGGGCGGAGGGGATTAGAGGGACCGCAGGGCTGGGTGTCCCCACGCCTGGTCTCAGTTCTCATTTCGTGACCCGGATGGATAGGGAGGGGGGTGCTTGGGGAGGGGCAGTGTTTCTGGGAACCTGGGAAGGTTCCAGGCAGAGCCCACAGGATGCCGCCGAGGCTTTGGAAAGGGCGTGGGGCCCCTTGGCAGGGCCACATCTTAGCTTTGGTCCCTCTTCCCCCGTGCAGCTGGTCTGATTATAGAGATGGTGCATTTGTGGTCACTCCAGGTCTCCCCTGCCTCTGCCCCATGGGCATCGTCCCGGCCCGTTCACGGTCTCCTGGTCTCTGCTGTCACCCTGCAAAAGCCTACCAGCAGGCGTCAGAGCTGTGTTCTGAAGCACAGACTCCACAAGGGGACAAGGACTGGCCTTCATCTCCTGGACGTCCCTGGCCCTGGGTGCCCCCAGCAGGGGCAGACCCCATGCAGGGGGACACCCTCCTCCGGGTGCTCCTCTTCCTCCACCTCAGCTTCCGGGGAGGGAGGAGCATGCCCGGGGCACCTGGATGGGTTCGCCACCTGCTCTGTGGCCGCCGGGTCGGCCCAGTTGAGCAACAGGAAGCCAGGGTCAGGTCGATGCCCCGTCGGGCTCAGCGCTGCCCCCACCTCTCCATGTCCCTGGATTGTGCCCTTCACCTCCGTCCCTGGGCCTGCAGTCCCCTCCCCAACCTGCACCGTGTCCGCTGCGTCCCCGCGGCTCCTGTGGCTTCCCGGTCTCAGGCCTGGACGGAGGTGCATTTGTCTGTCACCGTGTGCCGGCTGCTGTCGCCTAATCTACAGACAGGAAAGCAAACCGCGCAGGCGCTCTGGGGCGCGGTCCCCACAGGCGCGCGGCCTCCCGGAGCAGGCGCGGATGCCTTTCCAGCTGCCCGTCCTCCTGCCCGCCCTCGCCCCTCGCCCCTCACCCCTCACCCCGGCCCTGAGAAAACACAGGTCTGACCTCCGCCAGGCAGAGGAGGTCCTCCCTGGAGCTCCACGGGAGTGGGGTGGAAACGGGGTACGTCTAGGGGTCTTTCAGCATCGGGTTTTGGGGTTCTTCTGTGCTGTGGGCACCCGGAGGCCCTCTTGTTTTTGGCGAGGGCGCAGTCACGTGGAATGGGACTTACCTCTGGTGGCTGAGTAGACACAGTCTGACTGTCCTGCGGTCCCTGTCCACGATTCACTGAAAATCCACCAGAGACCTCCTGGCGGATATCACCTGAGTGCCGGGTAGGGTGACCTACTGCCTCAGTTTCCCCAGACTCAGGGATTTCTCGGGTGCTTTGGGGTTAAAACCCTCTGGGTCCTAGGCAGTTGGATCACACAGGACGAAGGGGCCAGCTTGGTGCAGTGGTGTGACACTGAGTCACAGAGTGGAGCTCTGGTTCCCTCATTAACCCTGGCTTAGCTCAAGGATCCCTGGTTCACCAGGGGTGGAAAAGTCCCCACTTCCGACTGGAGATAACTCAGGACCCCATACCCTGAGGGGCGGTCACTCACCCCAGATCCTCTCTTGGCCTCTTGCTGTCAGGGTGCGTCCCCCCACAGACGGCTGTTGTCTGGTCACTGGGCATGTGCGACTGTCTTCCATGTGCCCTGCCTCGTGGCTCCGGAGAGCAGGCGCAGGGCCCCAGAACTCTCTGGGACACTGGAGCTTCCCTTGGTCTGTGTCCCTGCGACCCTCCCCTGTCCACGGTGCCTTGGTAGAGGGGACACTACAGTGGGACGGGTCAGTGTCCTCCTGGATAGGGGCACGGAGTCCTCTCTGCCCTGCCACATCCTCACCTCCTCAGCCCAGCCTGCGCCCCTCTCATCTCCCCAGCGAGTAGCGAATGCCGGGCTGTGTAGGTGGCGGCTCACAGCGCTGCTTCGGAGGGCTTCTTCAGGGCTGAGGCCCCAGCCTTCTCTGGAATTCCAGGGGTTTGGCTTTTGGTATGCATTTAAGGATATGCCCCCTGATCTCAACAAAGTGAAGAAAAATAAAAAGCAAACTGTCTTTTCTCAAGCAGTAGATTTAAAAGGCAAATGTTTAAAGATGTGAGCTTTCAAAATGAACCTGGGGACTGCACCATCTCTTTGGGGCACTCCTGTGCCTGCACCCCATCAGGATGGCCCCCCAGGGGAGTATCACCCACTGCCACCTGGGAAGGGGCCAGGGGAGGTAGCTCTGGAGGGCCCAGAAGTGAGAGACTGACTTTAAGTTCCTGGCGTCTCACAAGAAGGAACAAATCATCCTCTTAATGAGCAGGGACAGCCCAGGAGTTTGTTTGCCCTCTGGCCCTTTGATCCTTGACTGTGTCGGTTACATTAAAAAAAAAAAAAAAAAAGAAGAGGAAGAGAAAGAGGAAGGGACAAACAAACCCCAATCATTCCCCTAAAAGTCAACAAAAAGAAAACCCAAGGTATTTCAAGATGATGACGTTGTTATCTATTATATCATGGTTTTTAAAATGAGGTTACCAAGGGGCACTTCCAAAGTGTTCCAAAGCTGAAATACATGTGGATAAATATGTATATAAAGTAACGCATAGTTATGGTTAAAATCTCCCCAGATTGGGGGTGTGTAAACAGAACCTGTCTTTTCCCTATGGTGCTAATTCGTATTTCTTATTGTAGCTCACTTTGCCCCCTCAACTCAGGGGGTGATGTCACACTTTCTGTTCCCCACCTTTCCTTCGGTGACAGCCCCTGACCTAATCTACGCTTGGAGCAGAAGCTGGAGCTCACGTGCCTTGGAGTCTCCTGGAGAGTGTTTCATCGTCGGCTGTGTCAGGCGAGGCTGTGGCCTAGACAAGCCACTCAGGAGTGAGGGCCCCTGGTGGGACCCCGGCCTGGGCACCCTCTCCTGGACCGACACCTCCCAGGCCAGCACTGTGGGCGCCTCTGGGCTATGCCCCATTCAGAGAGGGCTTTACGGTTGGCCATTTTCAAAGTTATGAATGCTATTTTAAAAAATCTTTATACTATACATACTATGGTGCTGTTTGTGCAATTATCTGTTTAGAATTAATCCAAAATGATGTTCCTCGCTCAAAAAGAATGCGTGTTACAAGTTTTCTCCATGATGATGCTTTGTCCTTAGAAGATTTTAACAGTTCACACTCAACAATCGCTGTCCCTGGCTCTTTTATACTTCGCTTACTTAGATGTTAAAATTCTTCCAGCCTCTGCCAAATCATGGTATTTTCCCCCTGTACTCTTAATTTGTAGTTCTTGGATTATTAGTAATTTTGAACATATTTTTCATAGCTATTGGATTTTTTTTTTCTTCTCATGTGGATAGTTTATTTATATCCATTCCTGGATCGTCTCTTGGATGTGTGGGAATTGTTGATTTATTATTAGCATTGCCCTTTGTTGGCAAAGTATGTTAAAATATTTTCCCTAATTGCTATGTTTTGTCAAATTTCAGTTTTTCCAAGATGTTGTTCCTACATAAACATTTTCCTGGAGCTGAAATGATGAGACTATTTTCCTTCCTTTTCTCTGGGTTTGAGGTCAAGCTGAGAAATTTTTCCTCTATTGAGGGCTCTAAAAATAGCTTTGTGTATTTTCTCTTTCATGTTTAGTTTTTCCGTCTCACGCTCTGAGCTATCCGAGATGTTCCTGCTGGAGGAACCAGGTGAGAGGCTGGGTCCGTGCGACCCCAGCTCAGCTTTCCCTGCTGTCTGCCTCCCCTGGGGAGCAGTATCTCAGGCTCCTCCTCTGCAGTCTCTCCTTCCACAGGAGAGTCCTGGAGCCAGGCGTGCACACACACGCACACGCGCACACACACAGGTGCACACGCACCTGCTCGCATGCACCATTGCTTCACATACCTGGGAAAGAGGAGAGCTCATGATCCAGCCCAGGCTGTGCCCAGCAATTGTGTCCCTGGGTCGCTGAGGATGAGGTCATGGGGCACCCCTGGGTGGAAGGAGGCCCTCCTGCTGGCTCTGGGCTGCAGCAAGTCAAACTAACTGATTGTTTCTAGATGGTTCCTGGGGCTGTTGGTACATTAAAAAAATCCCTTTCTCTCTGGGCCTGGAATGTAGTGATACCTTTCCCTGCCCTTGTTTGCTTTAAATATTCTTGTTTGCTCCAGCACGGGGCTGGGTGATTCTGAAGTGTACATCAGGGTCAACCATTGTGAAGACTCAGTGAGCAGTGGGCTCCCGAGCCCCTGTTCCTGGTGCAAGCGTGTCTGGGTTTATTTCTCCCACAGGTGTGTCAGGAGGGTCCAGGGCACTGGTACAGAGGCGTGGGCACCAGGTGGTGGGCCTAATAAACACGTGGCTTGCATTCTCCGGGGGAGGGTGGAGAGTAAGCAAACCAACTCTCCTGGGAGCCAGAAACATTCCATTAAGCAAGGGGCTGACAGCCTCTGACAGATGCTGGCATGGGCCCCACCACAGGCATTAGAAAGGAAGTCGGTCTCAGCTCTGCATTCCTGCACTGCCTGTCTCCTCTCCCCCAGGCACTGACACAGCTTAGACCATCCTCTGCCACAGCGATTCAAAGGGGAAGTGCTGGTGGCTCCCTCAGAGCTTGTGATGGGTCTCTTCTGTGGCCTTTGTCCCCTTTCTCCCATTTCCCCAGAGCCTGAGTAAAATCGCTTAAAACTCAGTGAGGGAGAGCCATCCTCAGAGTGCTGGGATGGCACCTGGATAAAATGGTGCCTCCTAAATAAACTAAGCATGACATTCTCTTACCTCTCCATGGAAGGGTTAGGGGTATACGCTTTGGAAAAGGCATAGTTCATGGTCAACAGATCTCTAAGCTCAAAGAGAAGAGAAGAGCCCCAAACAACCCTCTCTTACTCAGTAAAAAGCATCTTCTCTTTTAGGGCTGGTGGACTCTTTTTGGAACCCTCTACAAGGGACAGCAGCCATGTCCCTTTTCCATAAGAGGAGTAGAAAGGCTTGTCAAGGTCCAATGGTTCGTAAATAGCTCAGTCAGTTGCCACCTGTCCTATGACTTCAAACCCACGTCCTTTGTGTCCCTTCACAGGTGACCAGCACATGGTCTCCAGCCTCACAGTGTCACTTCAGTCTTATTTTTTGGATTTAGTTTTGGAACTTCACAAAGAAGCTCAAGTTGTGGGTTATCTGTTGGTGTGTAGCAACTTCCTCCACCTCAAAACCCAGTAAAACAACCACCATTTTCTTTTTACTCATGATTGGTGGGTTGGATGAACCAGAGTTCTGTTCCATGGGATGTTGACTGGGGCTGCAGTCCTGCGAGGCTCACTTGGGCTGGTGGGATTCAACATGGCACCCTCATGTGGCTCTGCTTCTGTGAGATATGGAAGGCTGGGCCCAGATGAGTGGCAACGAGAGAGAGCCCCTGCCTTCCCTTGTGGCCTCAGTCTTTCCCTGTGTTCTGCCTGTTTCTTGCACAGAAATCCACAAATCCTGAAAATCAGGGAAGTGGGGAAGTTGTAAGTATCAAGCTGCTACTCTATCACATCCTCTGCCTGCTGGGGGAGAAGGCAGTGACACCATATTCAAAGGGAAGGACAACACGTTCCCTGCCCTGAAAACGTACCAGTGAATTATCAAAGCCACCACAGCATTGAAACAGAGTAACCACTTTCTCATTGGCATTCTGCTAAAGGAAAGGTTGGAAATATTTTTCACAGTGGCATTCAAAAAAAGTAAAGCCATAAAGGAAAGTTTTTGCTGTCATTTAAAACATAGCCAGCTGTGGATAGAGGAATATATGGTGATTTTTATTTTCTTATTTACTAAACATCTCTGAAATTTGTCAAGTTTTTCAGTGTGTTTTTTTTACAATCATAAAAGCAATGTCATTTTCATTTAAAAATATGTATGCACATGTATGTATGCATCCAGGTGTGTCTCATGTATCTTTTCTGAATTGGACCTTGGCAAAATCAGGAGTCATAGGTGAATTACCCTGAGCTGCCGTCACCCAATCATGTGACCTCCACAGGGCTTGCAAGTAAAAGAAGTTGTGTGTGGTGGGATGTGACCAGATGGACTCTCAAGACACTCCAGCACCCACATTTTCAAACCTTTGATGCCATTGAATTAAGAAGAATACTTCTCTACTAAATCTCTGCCAGTCACTCTGCACAAAAAATACATATTCATTCAACAAATGTGTATGCTGTGCATGTCATAATATTGGCTCTATGTTAGTCCAGAGGTTCTTAGCTTTAGGAATTCTACCCTCAGGAGCTTGTGAGCAGGAAGGGGAGAGACGCTGAAATCCAAAACTACAATCAGTGTGAAAAACAAAGCCACCAAGGTGGATAGAGAAACTGATATTGATGAGGCGAATACCACCTATTTGAGAAGGAAAAATAAGTTCCAATTCTTCCCAAGGGATTAGATTTCTAATTGTAGACCTCCCCATCCAAATAGGCATAAAGTTTTTGAATCCTTGAACTTATATTCCTGCTATACATACTCCATGCAACCCAGCTGTCATAAATAGTGGAATGATTTATGTACTGCAGGACAGTGAAGCAGCCTAACCAGGAAGCCTTCCCTTCCGAGCCTCTGGACCCCTGCCGCACGGTACCACAGACTCACCAATTTGTGTGCTAGGTGTGGGTTTCTGCAGCGAAGCCACTACGTGTCTTCCTGATTGTGGACCGCATTCCTCACAAGTGTCCTGGAAGGCTCAGGTGCCAGAGATTAATTTCCTTATGAAAATATAAGGCGTATATTAGAAGATAAGAGTGGAAAAAGGAGTTCAAGAACAGATGCTCCTGGTGTGAGTATCAGGAGCCGTTTAAATTCCAATCGGCAAGGAGGGAGCACGGCTGGCCTTGAGGAGATGAGCCTATTGGCAGGGTATGAGGAGCCCCCGCACAGGTTTGTGCAGGCAGAGATTTGTGGTGCGGATCTAAAGCTCAGCGCAGTCTGCCTTCAAGTGATACTGTTCTACTTCAAGTATGGTTTTAGAGCCTTAGGATGATTTCATTTCTCCCCTCCTAGTCTTTGCGATATGAGGGTTGCTCATTTTTCTTTTGTATTTGTGATAAACCCCACAATCCACTGTTACTTTGCTCCAAACAGTCACCTTGTGAAGAGCGTTAAATAATGAAGAATCTGCAGGACGCAGCCAGGTAGTGTCCGCCCCTGAAGTGCTCCTTTCCTCTGTGTGGATGTGACTCCATTTGGTATATTTCTGCTTTTTCCGGAGAACTTCCTTTTCTTCTTCCTGTAGTTCAGATCTGATGGTAATGAATTCTTTAAGTATATTTTTGTCTGGAAATTATTTATTTTTGCCTTTATTTTCAGAAGATAAAAGTGGTTAAAAACTTCTAGGCTGACCATTGTGATCTCCTTTAGTGCCGTAAAGCTATTGATTCAAGGTCTTCTGACCCGCACAGTTTCCACTGAGAAATCTGCAGGCCTTCTTCGGTCTCTGGAGCTCTCCCAGCTGCTTGTGAGAGTTTCTGTATTTCATGGGTTGATTGTGAGATACCCAGGGTCGTTTTCTTCATTTTTATTGCACTAGAAGGCTGACATATTTCTTGGACCTATATAGGTTTATAATTTCCTTCATATTTGGGAATTTTTTGGCCATTTTTTCTAACACCTCCTCTACTTTCCACTTCCATTTTAGTGACTTTTATTGTATTGTTCCACAATTCACTGATATTTTGTTCATTTTTCTCATCTTTGTTTTCCCTTCCCATTTAATTTGGGGTCATTTCCACTGCCATGTTTTAAAGTTCACTGAATGTTTTTTTTTCTTTTTTCTGGAAAATTGAATCTTCAGTGTTTTTTTTGCATTAATTTCACCATATATATTTTTTAAAATCTGAGATATTATTTTCTTAGTTAGTTTGTTTTAGATCTTATAAAAAATTTCTTTTATGCCTCTATTCAGTATGTTTGGTTTTATCTGTAGCATCCTAAGCATATAAAATATATTGTTTTAATGTCATTTCTTATTAATTTCTTAATATGTGTTGTTTCTGGATCAGTTTTGATTAATTGATTCCATCCTTTTTATGGGTTGCATTTTACTGATTCTTTGTATACTTTGTACTTTTTATTACATTATAGACATTGTGGATTTTACATTGTTATTGTGGGCATATACAGAACACTCCACCCACAAAAAGCAAAATGCACATTCTTTAGAACCGCACCTGAAACATTTTCTAGGATAGATCATTCAGTCATAAAAGATGTCAATACATTTAAATGGATTGCATCATCTGAACTATGTTCTCTGATTACAATTGGATGAAATTAAAAATCAATGAGAGAAGAAAATTGAGGAAAATGATAAATGTGTGACAATTAAGCCACATGCTTTGAAATATTAAATGAATTAGAGAACACATATAAAGAAATTATAAAATACCGTAAGAAAATGAAAATGAAAACACAATATGAAAACAATATAAACAAAGCACAGTATAAACACAAAAAGAAAAGAAAATGAAAACACAATATAGAAGGCCTACAGCGTACTGTACACAGAAAGAAAAGGACATCAATAACTATATGGAAAATATCTCAGCTTACCTATTCTTCCAACCTAAGAGACTATGAAAAGAATTCTAGGGGCCAGGGGTTTAGCTCAGTGGCATAGGTGCCTGCTTGGCACCTATGTGAGGTTGTGATTTCAATTCCTGGTACAAAAAAAAAAAAAAAGAATTCTAAAAAATTAGGCATTCCAAAATAAAACACCAAATCAAAAAATGGGCAAATGAAATGAATAGACACTTCATGGACATACAAATGGAGAATAAATACATGAAGAAATTCTTAACGTGGCTGGTCAC
This sequence comes from Hydrochoerus hydrochaeris, assembly GCA_004027455.1. Taxonomy (NCBI): domain Eukaryota; kingdom Metazoa; phylum Chordata; class Mammalia; order Rodentia; family Hydrochaeridae; genus Hydrochoerus; species Hydrochoerus hydrochaeris. The sequence goes on from PVLA01009098.1 coordinate 69,848, forward strand.
TAGAGAAATGCAAATTAAAATGGTTCTGAGATTTCACAGTCCCCAGAAAGAATGCCGTCATCAGGAAATCGGCTAATAACACGTGCCGATGAGCTTGTGGGGGAAGAAACCCTTCTACATTGTTGGTGGGAATGTGTGAGGTCGCACAACCGCTGCGGAAATCACTATGGAAATTCCTCAAAAAGCTGAAACTAGGCATTCTGTTTGACTCAGCTATTTTTCTTCCAGTATCTTCCCAAAAGAGTGCAAAATAGCAGTTTGCAGTGGCCCTTGCTTACCCATGTTTACAGCAGCACAACTGAAACAGCAGAATCTTGGAAGCAGCCATATGAATAAATGAAGGAAATGCGGTATTTACACACAGCAGAATACTACTCCGCCAGGCGCCGTTCTAAAGCCTTAGCTTGAGTCACCTGTAGGAAAACAGATGAACCTTGAGACCATAACGTCAAATCAGATACACAGTTTAAACAGGGTATCACGTGGTTTCTCTAATATGAGAAACTCAGCGTAGAAATAAAAAGCAATATGAAAGGTAGATCACATCAAGGAGGGAGATGAGTTTTCTCAAAGGAGATCAAGAGAGGAAGGCAGGTAGAGGAGGGCAGGGGAAAGGGCTGGACATGAGAATTGAGGTACGGCAGGAATGGAAACGTGCTGCAAACGTGTGCAAAAAGGTGGCCAAGAAGTGGATGGAGTGTGGAGAGAGAGGAGGGAGAGCGGGAGGGAGAGAGGAGGGAGAGGAGGGAGAGCGTCAAGTTCCTGCCGCGCCCCTGCTCACAAGGGGACCGGGCCCCAGGTACTCGGCATGGACTAATAGGCTAAAGTTGGCTTTATGAAATGATAAACGAAATTGGCAAATCTTCAGCTAGACTGACCAAGAAAAGAAGAGAGAAGACTCAAATAATTAAAATAAAAAATAAAAGAAACGGCTTACTAGTGACATTACAAATGTAAAAGGATTATAAAGGAACACTATGAAAATTTTATGCCAATAGATTAATTCATCTAGATTGAATGTACATATTCCTAGAATGATATTACTAGGAACAGACAATTTGAATATCAATAAGTACATTTAATTACTATTCAAAAGTTTTCCATGCATTAAAGCCAGGCTCAGAAAGTTTCACTGATGAATTCTTCCATACATTTGAAAAACTGACAATAATCCTTCAGAAAACTCCCCCTAAAATGAGCAGGAGGGTTACTTCCTAAGAAGTCATTTTTTCTCTGATACCAAATCCAAAGGTATAAGAAAAGTGAAATAAAGACTGATATCCTTTATGAATACAGATGCCCGAGTCCTCAGAAAAATACAAGGAAGTCAAATAGACCATTGTATAAAAGGAATATAACTATGAGTGACTGGGACTTGTCCTAAAAATGCAAGGTGTTTCAATTGCCCCAATCAACATGTTCATAGGATGCAGGGTAAGCTCCAGGGCTCATCTGAGTAGATACACACAAAGTTCCGACTAACTATAATTTCTTTGATGATGAAATGAACAAGCAGGAGCCTAGGAAGAGAAGAGAACTTCTTTAACCCAGTAAGCAGTATCCATGAAACCTCCACAGCTAATGTTATACTCAATAGTGAAAAGCCAGTAGCTCTCTCCCTATGGACAGGAAGAAGAGAAGGATGCTTGTTCTCATCGCTTCTATTCAACACGGTCCTGCTGCATTAACTAGGCCAGAAAAAGCAGTAAGAGGCAAACATCTCCAAAAGAATGACCAGGATTCTCCGATGGTCTTGAATTTGGAAAATTCTAAGACATCCAGGAAAAAACTGTTAGACCCTATAAACAAGTTCAGTAAGGTTACAAAACTCAAGATCAAAATAAAAAAATCAACCGTGTTTTATACCTAAAAATGAGACTTGAAAATGAAGTGAAGGAAACACTTTCAGAGACAAAAGCATAAAAAGGAATAAACTACTTCGCAGTACACTTGGAAAAAAGAATGGTAAATCTACTGCAAGTCGGCACACTACAGTGATGCTGGCGTACCTGGGTTCATTGCCACTCAATCCACTCCGTCGAGACGCAGAAAGAGGCCACAGGCTCATAAACAAATAAGGTGCAGCACACATGTGCAACTCAGGATTATTTCCTCACGAAGCAGAATGAATTACATCATTTGCAGGAAAATGGGTGGGGCTGGGTGCTATCGTGTTAAGCATCAGCCAGAAGCAGGCAGGTACGGTATTGCCAGCTCCCTCTCGTGTCTGGAAAACCAAGCACAGGGGTGACATGAGGTGGGTGAGAGACGTTTAGACAGGAAGAAGAGGATGGGGAGGAGGTGTAAGGGAGGCTGCTGGGGGACGGGTCTGGTCACATATGCTGTCTGCAGATTTGAAAATGCCACAGGGAAATTCAGTGTTCTGTAAGATAAGTCTGGATTATGAAAAGGCAGGTAGAAAAAAAGAATTGCAGAAATTGTACCGTGAAGTAATAGAAGTAATATGAGAGTGTCTGTTTCTAACGTGGAAATTTGACAAAATTCCACAGAAGGCAGCCGAAGGAGGCTGGGGCGTGACGCATCTGAACCACACCTCGTGGCCTGCACTGGGGACTTTCTCAAAGGCCACAGATAAGATCTCCCTGCCCGTGGCACTCAGGCACAGCAAGGCACACCCAGGCGGCTCCGGGGCTCCAGGCTGTTCCCTGCAAGAGAACATGAAGCCACATCAGGTCAGGAGGGAAGAGGGCTGACAGGAAATAACAGCTCCCGTGCCCTCCCTGGGTCAAGGCTACAGGAACTACCTAGGTCTTTCGTGAATAGTCTGCTTCCTGCCAAGGAAGAGGCCCTAAGGACTCCCCACCCTAGGCAGATAGCAACCGGCTTCCCCTGTGTAGATCCATCCGGGGGAGCGTGCAGCAAGGGGTGGTGCAGGCTGAGCTACCACCGGAAGCTGTCCTGGCCTCAGCTGGCAGTGGACTTGGGGTCACTGCTAAGGGCTGTGCCCGTGGCTTCCTGTCCTGATGATCCTTGTGGCTGTGCTAGGAGGGGTAAAGCTGATCACTGGTCCTGCCTAACGGCTTGTTTGCCTGGGAGCCTGGTTCTGGATCCATCCCCGGCTTTCCTTATCAGTGGAGGAGTCTGCTTCATTCCCCCTCCTTTTTTTTCAGTTTTTCCTTGGTTTTAGAACTATCTTATTTTTGCTTCCCCTTCCTGTGCAATATCCTCCCAACATTTTTAATCTAATCTTTGAATTTAAATCTTATTTCTAGAATTTCCCCCTCACGTGGTCCATTTTGCAAGGAAAGCACAGGATGGTCTTGTTTGCTTTACATCCAAGGCTGTACAGTGTAGCCTGGGATGTGTGAAAGCAGGAAATTTGTTTCCTTTTAACTTTTGAACGCTATGAATTTACTTCATATAAAAACTTCCAGATTGAGCAACATAAAGTAGTTTCTGAGGCACAGTGCCCTGATGACCCCGTACACTCGGCGGAAAGCAGGCAAAAACAAATGTCTCAGTCCGCGTTGTGTTGCTATAACAAAATAACGAAGCTAGTTGACTTCTAAAGAACGAGCCAGTCTTTGCAACAACGCTCTTGTGAGAACTAATCAAGGTCCTAAAAGAACTACCTTAATTATTTTTTCAGAGGCATCATCCCTAAGGAGACACCTAATCACCTCCCCTTCCACCACTTCCCACCACGCTCACTGCGCACCGCACCCCGGGAAGAAAGGGTGCGGGACCTTGCCCCTTGGGGAAGACGCTCCAACTGCAGCACAGGGCTGCTGGGTTTCCGCTCTTCCTATCTTTCTTGCTCTGCCAACATTGCGAAAGCGAGCTGCACTTTCTCCTGGTCTGCATGCTCCCGTGAACCCGCCTTCCGTGAGGCTGTGTGCACAGGGGTATTCAGTGCTGGCAGAGGTTGCAGACAGCGTGCGACCACGCCTGCCACAGAAGAGGGCATTGGTTATGAAACCGGCCGGCGGGAACCGGCGGAGATTGTTACTGTTTCCCAGTGCATTTTTATAACTGAGCCTGTTAACGAAACCGGAGCTTTGTGCGTGAGGAACAACTTCCTTTCAGGAACTGAACTCCAAGCTGGGGCTTGGGCCTCAGCCAAGGCTCAGAGTGCACAAGATTATTGTTTGGGGCGTCAGGGTACCTGGTGCTGAGACCCTGAAGGGCCACTCCCACGGGACCAGAAGCTGTGGTAAGGCAGGCACAGGGCTGAGCACAGAAGGAACGTTCTCCATGCCACATCTAGCCCTGAGGACACCTAGCGCTGCTCTGGGCTCCAAGAAGTTTGGCCCTCGTCCCAGGAAAGTCAGCTTCGCATGTGACCTGTTTCCACTCTCACTGGACACTTTCTTCCAGTGGGTGTTTGGGAAGAAAGTGCAAGAGGTGACCCTCTGGTGACTCAGGTTGACAGTGTCTAGATGAGGACTCCCTCTCCTTTATTAGGTCACTCTGATGGATAGTTTATTTCTCAGAGTGCTGGGAAGTCAAATCACCTTCTCGTGTGCAACCCTCCCGCTTGCTGGAAGCGCTGAATCGCCAGAGGTCTCCACTCAGTGGGGACAGGCTGCCCCACCATCAGGCCGCTCTGGTGCGACGTCTCACGGGGATGAGGGCAGCAGACAGACCTGCACTTGGCTGACGAAATATTTCAGCATTTCCTCCAGTACCTAAATCCACACTTTCTGGTTATTCGAAAACAAGTGGAGTCCATGCTAAGGCTGTGTAAAAGTGGAAACCGGAGTGTATATACTGTGGACTAGCACTAACTTTTGTTTTGGTCCTACCAAAGCTCTATAGCATTGGCCAAAGCCTCATCAAGACTAGAAACCCAAGTTTCCTTGTTGCCAAATGGAGCTTCAGCAGCTGTAATACTAGGCTCAAATGAGAACGGCCGTGTGAATCCGCTGGCCTGGAAACCCTCACAGTAAATCCAATCAAGCCGCACACGGCCCATTGATGTGTTCAGCCCATTTCCTCCTTGGTTCCCAGAAAATCTAGAGAATCAGGTATTTGTTCCAAATCGAGAAATGCAGCAGAATGATGACTATTCTTTTGGGTGTATGCTAGAGCATTTTCTACCAAGCCAGTCTGGTGGTCTGGTTTGACCCAATCATTAAATAAGACAAACGCTGACAGTTTCTAACCTGGTGATAGTAGAGGCTGATTTGAAGGAACTAACTAGTTTAGATTGGAGTGGAGAAATGACCCACAAAAGTGGCAGGATTTTATTGCCCTGTATAAGCTAACCAGTCTTAACTCAATGTGTCTTTAAAACTTTAAAACGAATTATACTGTCTCTACAGAAAAGGGAACATATCGTGGACCAATCGATGATCCTTCCCAAAATGAAATGTTATACGCATGCTCTGGTTACTTGTGCAGTGTACAGCTATGGACACCGGGTGGCTTTTAGTTCTTGACTATTAAATATAAAGTTGCTATAAATATCCCTGTGCCTGTCTTTTGCTGATGTTTCTTACACTTACACTGGTCATGAACCTAAAAGCGAAACTGATGAATCACGGGCTCGGTATAGTTCTTTGACAGTAGATGTTACCACAGAGCTTCTGGAAGTGTTTTCATGAATAGACACACCCACCAGGAAGATCTGAGAACTTCAGTTGCTGGAAATCTTTACTAACGTTTGGGTGTTTTCTCTTCCTTTTTATTTTTACCATTCTGATAGGCATAGCCCTGATAATTCATTCTGGATTAATTACATTTCCTTGATGCTTAATGAAGGTAAAGAGTTCTTCAGACATTTATTGGACATTTAAATCTACTGTTTTATGACTTCTCTGTTCAATATTTCATTCATATTTCCATTGGGTTATCTGAATTTTTCTTACTGGCATGTTTAATATATTCTGGTTAAGAAAACTTTATCAGATATGGCTATTACAAATGTGTTTTCCAGCTCTGTAGCTTTTTGGGATTAAATCAATATTCTTTCCCTTATGATTAGAATATTCTGCATGTTTAACAAAGCTATGAAGATTTTCTTTTATGATTTCTTTTAAAGGCTTTGGTGTTGGTTTAACTTTCACATTTAGATCTGCAATTTTTCAGCAATGCATGTTTGTGGATGGTATGAAGTGGTGACTCAAGGTTCTGTCTTTATTTTGTCCACCCCAGGATCCAAATCGTTCATTGCTGTTTGTAGAGAAGACCCCTCTTTTCCCCACCTTACTTAGGTCTCATGTTTGGGATCATTCACATAACTGCACGAGCGAGCTTACTTTGGGGCTATGTATTTGACTGCATGGGTCCTTCTGTCTAAATTTGCCATGATATTAAGATACCCCAACTACTATAACCTCAAAATAAGACTTAATATCTGTCTAGTAGGACAAGCTCTCAAGTTTTATTCTTCAAGATTTTCCTGGATACTCTTCATTTTATATTTCCGCAGAGTTTTTGAAATCATCTCTCAATTCCCCCCCCCCCACACACACACCCCCCCCACACACACACAAAACCTGTAGTAATTTTGATTCAGATTGTAATGAATTTATAAATCAATTTGGTGCTGTGGCAATATTGACTCTTCAGTGATTAAGGTTGGTATTTCTTTACTCTTCCATAGACACTTTAAAATTTCTCTTATCTACTTTTGTGCATTTTCACCGTCAAGAATGTGCATAGTTTTCATCAGATTTACTTTTAGATGACTGCTGTTTTTGATGATACTAGCATGATATCATTTTAAAAATTTTATTTGTAGCTACATTGGGACTTAGTGCACTTCACAGGTATTGTTTTTTTTTTTTTTAATACAAGTTAAACGGTTATAGCAACTATGTATCCAGCAAGTCTGTTGGCGCCTTTTACCCACACTTTGTGTCTCTGTGTCAGAGATGCTAATTCTCGATATTTCAAGCTTTTTCACGAGTATTACTTTACCTGTTAGGATGATCTATCATCAGTGGTCTTTGAGGCTGTATTTGGAATTGTTTTGGTCACCGCGAAGCTGAGGTTAATCAGTAAGTGGGCTTCTGTTCTGACTGCTCCACCTGCAGTCTCCCTCACCCCTGTCTCTTTTCCAGTCACACAGAGTGACACTGAACACATTGGTAGGCAGCGTACGATGGCTTTGAAGTGTTCAGCGAGAGGAGAAGTTGCCTGTTTCCACTTTAAATTGAAACCTAGGCGTTCAGCTTCGTGACAAGGGCGTGCCACAAACCAAGCGAGACCAGAAGCTGGGACTAAGTGTGTCACAGCTGGTCAGGGTGTGAATGAGAAGGGAACGTTTTGGAAGGAAATTAAAAGTGCTGCTCCAGTGAGCTCAGGCATGCTGAGAAAGTGAAACAGCCTCACTGCTCTCCTGGAGGAAGTTTTAGTGGTCTGAATAGAAGACGAAATCAGCCACAATATTTGCCTTCTGCTAGAGCCTGCTCCAGGGCGAGGCCCAGTGCTCCTGGAGCTCATGAGAACCAAGAGAGGAGACAAGCCCGAGAAGGGCAATTTGCAAGTGAGCAGAAGCTCTCGAGAGCTTCAGGGAAAGCGGCTTCTACCATTCAGAAGTACCAGGTGGAGCTGCGGGTGTCCGTGCTGTTCACAGTTAGAGAGGAGAAGTCAGTCAGTGCCTCTGGGCTTCGAAGGGTGGGATAACTCTTCTGTTAGTCCAGTGCATCTAGTGACGTTGGAGTGAAATTAGTGTTCGTTTACCAGGCTGAAAGTCTCGGTCCTCCAGGGAGGACACCTCCACTTTGCCGATGCTCTGTAAGTGGGACAGTGAGACCCGGATGGTAGTGCATCTCTGCACGTGGTTTACTGAGTATTTTAAGCCCAGCGTTGAAACCTACTGCTTAGAAAAAAACAGTGTGTTCATAATGTTTCTGCTGCTCAGCAGTTCCTGAGCCCCCTCACTCGTGTGTTTGAGACTCCTTTGAGTTCTGATTTTTCAGAAATACCCCACGTCACCAAACACTTTGCTGCTTTCTCCCCAGAGGAGGTCCTGTCTAGAGGGCAATGCTCAGCTTGCAGCCAGAAATGACAGATGCCTTGCAAGAAAAGAAAGAAAGAAAGAGAAAAAAGAAAAAAAAAACGATTGGCAATAATCTGATCATACCTTAATCGCTCTTTTCCTCAAAACACTGGCGGCCAGTTCTTTGTTTTCTAGCAGTTCTCTGACACTTTATTCAGTTTATTAGTTTGTTTAATCATGGGGTAATCTCTAGGGCACATCTCCTGGAAGGAGAATTTCTTGGCAGTCTTAATTGATGTCCATTTCCTAACTAACTGTAGAAATCCACCACGTTGCTCCTAAACTCTTAAGCTGGCATTTCTTGGTCTTCTCTGCTCATCTTCTTGAAGTTTCTTTTCTTTTTTTTCTTTTCTTTTCTTTTTCTTTTTGTACTGTGGGTCGAACTCATACCCTTGCACTTCCCAGGCAGGTGCTTATGCCACTGAGCTAAATCCCCAGCCTAACACTGACATTTCCACTTTGCACAGCCCGGTCGGGCTCAGGGCAGAAAGCCTGTTTACAGCCCTAGTGCCTCTGAACCAGCGGCCCTGGACGATTAGTTTCAGCATTTACGAGGGAAACGGGGGTAAAAGGGACAGGGAAGGCTGGGGACTGAGCCAGTGCGCAAGGGAAACAGAGGGAGAGTGGGGTCCAAGACCGGAAGCCTTTCCGGTCCTCTGCCTCACAATATGACTTTCCTGCAGCCTGAGTAAGCCTGTCCCAGCAGCAGGAATTTGTTCCAGACCAAGGAAATCTTGCTAAAACAAGAGGAGGCATCTACCCCTAAATCCAACCTCCATATGCACCCCAGGCCGGAGACTGGAGGTGCGGCTGGCAGTTCCAGCGTGAGGACAGATACCAGATCCATCCACTCTTGTCTGTGAAGTGTCGGCCAGCTGTAGCTCATCTACAGAGCTTGCCTGTGTTTGCACGGTCTCCTGGGGGACATTTGTGGGGACTTACGTGCCTTCACCAAAGCTCCTCAAGCTAAATGATGGGAGACTGTGGGAGAGGAGAGGGGGAAGTGATCGAGAGGGGGAAAGGGCCAGCAGCCTTACGGGACAGATAGGAAAATTGAGCTATAACTCACTTCATTGAGAAATCTAGCAGAAGTCCCTTTTGGAAAACCCCTGGGCAAATCCATGCATGTGACCCACGAAGGCGGCGTGTGTATGTGAGGGAGGTTCTGCGTGTGCTGCCACGTGATGAGCATACACAGCTTTTATACTTCACGGATTTTCAAAGAACATTATCATGGCTTAGCAGTGGAGATGTGCCGAAGAGTATCTTGTGGGAGCAGCATTTTATTTAGCAAAGTGATAGCAGTCAGTTTTCTGATATCCTGAAATGCACACGCACACACACACACACACACACGCACGCACGCACGCACGCGCACACACACTGGGGTACGGGGTGGATAGGAAGAAGAGGCTGTTTCAAACCTGACCTGTTCGGTGCTTTTTCTTCTTGCTCGATTACAAAATGTCTGGTTTCAGATTTATCGGAAAGCTGTGGTCATCAAGACATCGTGGTATTGGTGTAAAGACAGCCGGGGAAGCAAGGGAGCAAGCACAAGAGGCAGACACAGAGGCAACACGTGGACCGCTGACCTCCGGGGAGGTCAGGAGGGAGTGTGGGAGACGCTGCCGGAGCACTCGGACCAAGTGAGACACACACACAGCTTCATCGCGTTTCACACCACCTGCATGTGTCCTGTGTATGCAGGGTATGGAGGTACACACGCACACAGAGACACACACTCACACAGAGACACACGCACAGACACAGCGAGACACACACACACAGACACACACACACGCAGACACACGCACAGACACACAGAGACACACACACAGAGACACACACAGAGACACACACTCACACAGAGACACACGCACAGACACAG
>PVLA01009099.1:0-55557 GCA_004027455.1 Hydrochoerus hydrochaeris
TTTGTATTGCTGATTTGTTTTGATTTGTTTCTCCCTCTAATACAGAAAGGCTAGGTATATGTGTAGAGACTTATACATGTGTAGAACTTCTAAGTAGTTTACGAGAATGGATTATAGTTATTGTAAAGAAAAAAAAGGAAAAGAGAGTATTCTAAAGGATATAACTGCATGTATGTTTGAGTGTGTGGAATTAATAACCGTGTTGCTAAAGTTTTAGTTGGATGGTTGAGCAAAACTGATTACAGTCTCACTGTTTGGATGTCTACTTTGTGGACTTTACTTTTGTAACTTGAACAACTGCATCTAGGAGGAAAGTATGTAATTATCAACTAGTGAGTTTTTACTGGTTACTATTTTTTTCTGTTTTGTTTTGTTTTTTGAGATTTTGTATTGTCTCTACCCTCTTTCTGTTTCAAAATTTTTTTCTTTAAATAAAATTTTTTTTTAAAAAAGCAAGAGGAGGAAAAGAAAGTGCTCTAAAAGAGATAACTGTATGTATACTTAAGTGTGTAGGATTGATAACCATGTTACTAATTTTTGTTGGATTGGTGGACAGAACTGTTTGCAGCCTCACTGTTTGAATATTCCCTTTGTATGCTTTAATTTTGTAACTTGAACAACTATATCCAAGAAGACAATATGTAATGTATCAAATAGTGATTTCTGTTTAATTTGTTTTGAAATTCTGTATTGCTTGTACCCTTTTTTCTGTTTTACTTCCCCCCCCTTTAAATAAAATTAAAAAAAAAACACCCTCTTGAACAGCCGGTGGGTCACAGATGAAATTAAAGAAGAAATTTAAAAATATTTACAAGTCAATGAAAATGCAGATATAACAGAACCTGTGGGATGCAATGAAAGCAGTCCTAAGAGGGAAATATATAGCACTATATCAGGAAAATAGAATAATCACAAATAAACAACTTAATGCTGCACTTCAAGCTTCTAGAAAAAAAAGAGCACATAAAGACCAAAGTTCATAGAAGGAAGGAAATTATAAAGATCAGAGCAGAAATTAATATGATTGAGACTAAGAAAATAATACAAAGACTTAATCAATCAAAGACTAGGTTTTTTGGTTTGAAAGAAAAAACAAAATTGATAAACCCCTACAACATTATCAAGAAAAATAAAGAAAAAAACTCAAATTCATGCAATGAGGACTGGAAATGTAAAATAACTACTGATCCTGTGGAAACTCAGAAGATCATCACTACTTTGAAAATCTTTATTCACATAGGCTGGAAAACACAGAAGAAATGGATAGATTCCTAGAAACATATGAAATTACCAAAGCTGGATCAAGAAAATATAATAATTTTGAAAAACCCAATATCAATTACTTATGTTGAAAATGAAATTAAAAACTTACCAACAAAGAAAAGCCCAGGGCTTCATGGACTCATGGTTAAATTCTACAAGAAATTTAGAGAAGATTTAATGCCAATACTTCTCAAGTCTTTAATGCAATTGAAATGGAATCAATTTTCCCTAACTTATTCCTTCAGGCAAGTATTACTCTGATATGGAAAGCAGAGAAAGACTCAACCAAAAAAGGAGAACTGCAGACCAATCTCCCTAATGAACATAGATGCTAAAATTCTCAATAAAATACTGGCAAACAAAATACAGCAAATCTTCAAGAAGATTATACACCATGACCAAGTGAGATTCATGTGAGACATGCAGAGATGTTTCCACATTCAGAAATCAATAAACATAATACACCACATTCATAGAGCCAAAGACAAGAATCATGTGATTATCTCAATAGATGCAAAAAAAAATTCTGATAAAGTCCAACATTCTTTCATGATAAAAACCCTACAGAAAATTAGAATAGATTGTTTCTCCTTCAATCTGATAAAAGTCATCTATGGCAAACCAACAGTCAACATCATAGTAAATGGACAAAAATTAAAAGTTTTCACACTAAAATCTGCAAAAAGACAAGTATGTACATTATCACTATTTCTATTTAATATAGTTCTGGGAAATATTAACCAGAGCAATTAACAAGAGAGAAATACAAAGATTAAGGATAGGAAGGGAAGAAATTAAATTATCATTATTGGCAGATGACATGGTACTTTACATAGAAGACCCTTAAAACTCCATCAAAAGACTACTGAAGTAAATAAGGAAATTCAGAAGTGTAGTTGGATACAAAGTCAACACTCAAAAATCAATATCATTCTTGAATACAAACAACAAACTCACTGAGAGAGAAATTATGAGAATAATTTCACAATAGCATCCCCCAAAATGACCTACATAGGAATCAATATAACAAAGGACATAAAAGATCTGTATATAGAAAATGACAAGACTCTGAAAAAGATCATTAAAGAGGATTTCAGAAGATATTCCTTGATTTTGGGTAGGAAGAAACATTGTGAAAATGATCATACTCACAAAGCTGTTACACAAATTAAATGAAATTCTGATCAAAATGTCATTATCATACTTCACAGATCTACAGAAAACATTCCAAAAATTCATTTGAAAATGGAAAAGACATAAAATAACAAAAGCAATCCTGGGCAGCAAATGCAAGGCAGGAGGCATCACAATTCCAGACTTGAAATTATAATAGAAAGCTAGAGATAAAACCACCATGGTGCTGGCAAAAAAACAGATCTGAGGATCAGGAGAACAGATTAAAAGATGCAGACACAACTACAAAGACATTCAGCCACCTTACCTTTGACAAAGGGGCTAAACATGTTCACTGAATGAAAGGTAGCCCCTTTAATAAATGGTGCTATAAAAAATTGGCTTTCCACATGCCAAGAACTAAAACTAGACCCATGTCTATCACCATGCACTAAACTAAAGTCAAAATGGATCAAATATCTAAACATTAAAACAAACACAAACTATTGGAAGACAAGGTATGTAAGTCTTGAAGACATATAGGTAGGCAAAGAGTACATAAACAAAGTGTAAACTGCATGTGAAATACTTTGAAGAATCAACAACTGGGATCTCATCTCATTAAAAATTTTTACCACATCAAAAGAAATCACCAACAGTGTGAAAAGACAACCCACAGAATGGGAAAAAATTTTAGCCAACTGTCCCTCAGACAAAGGAATTCTATCTAGAACATATGAAGAATTGAAAAATAAATCAGGCCCCTCAAATTCAAAGACACAATCCAAAAATGAGCATCAAAAATGAATTTGCATTTCTCAGATGAAGTAATACAAATGGTATTGTAATCTCTAACAAGGTTACCATCTGAGGGAATAGAAGTTGAGGTTAATAAGGCCAAGTGTTCTTTTGACAGTTGTATCTTCCAAACCTGATTTACAGCATTCATACATGGGCTAGAATCTTGCTGTAGTTGGGTTACACATATGGGAGGATATACAAAATGAGAGGTAATATTTCCTTGAGCTTAGTATTGTAGATGCATGGAAATATGGGGGCCTGGCAAAACAGTAAATGCAGGATTCTTGCTTTCTATAGAATGGAAGATTTCTGATGGCTTGTCCATCCAAGATAAGGGTCTGAGAAAGGGTGGATTAGGTATGTAAGCCCCGTACTCCTCTCCCTGAACCAAAGGAATACATACTGTAGCTGCATTGTAAAGAAAATTTATCAGATGATTGAACCAAATCCTGGCTGTTACTTAGATGACAAGCCCCCCAAAAGGGCTGCTGTAGGCCTTCCCAGGACAGTGGACGATGCTCGAGGTTCATTGCTCGAGGTTTTGACACATCGTGCAGGTGGGTGAGATTCTGACCATGCAACAGCTCTAATAGTCGTAATGTCTGCCAATAATCTGTGGAAATATAAGAATATTCTTGGCCCCAGTTTAAAAGTGATACCAGACCATTCCAAACACCTGTTAGGAGGTTATGCCAAGCTACAGGGTACAAGGACTTCAAAGAATGGTCAGATGCTTGTCCCCAGTGTATCACAGCTGGCAGCAAATCAGAATCAAGGTAGGGTTCAGAAAATTTAAAACATATGTAGCAAAATCTAAATATATTTGAGGAGAATTCTGATCCTTTATGCCTCCTTGTTTTTCTTTGATTAATTGATCTTTTAATTTAAAATGAGTACACTATTGCTTGACCTTTGGGATTATAGGGTATCCTTATAAAATGTTTCATAGTCCGGTTATCAGGAAAACACTGAAAAAGTTTGCTAATATAAGTAGGACCAATATTAAATTTTATTGCTAGTGATATCCTTAAGTTAGCAAAGGCTGATACATAATGATGTATGATACATTTACTGTTTACCTGAATGACAGGTAGCATGGAAGGTATCTATAGAGGCATGAATACATTTAAGCTTGTTATTATTTATGAAGTAAAACAGGATAGCTGTAAAATCTTTGTGATAACTTTGTTGAGGAACAGGCCCAGAAATAAGTTTACAGTCAAAATACGGTAACACAATTTGTCCAGCATGTGTTATGGTAATATTAAATGTCTTTAATAAGGGTTTAGAAATATAATGAAAAAATTTATAGGTTTGTCTAGAATTATTAAAAATGGAAACTAGGTTTACCAGAGTATCTGCATTATAATCATTAAATGAGAATGAATTTGGGAGATTAACATTGGTTGTAATAGGACCTCTAAGGAATGGAGCAGTTTTAATGAATATATCACATAGCACTTTTAAAATTAGTTGTAATAGTGTGGGCTTGAGTTGACCATATTGCTGTTGTTTATTTAATGAGATTAATAAGATCTCCAACCTGTTTTGCATACAAGTACCAAAGAGTTTCATCATAAATCCAACTTTAGTTTTATGTTAGTTAACTGAGGGGACAACAGTGATGTTACCATGCCTGTTTGGCTATCATGGCTGACATATGATAGTAGCAGTGACTGAGGGGAGCCTATACTTAGAAAAGCTGGGGAAATGGGTCTAAGCAACCAAGTATGCATCCATGATTGGTTCTTTACTATGGTGACTTCAGTTCTCATATCCAGCAATGCAGTAAGAGCTCTGTCAATTAATTTATGAGTACTTGCATGAAGTGAAATATCCTGGGAGAAAACAAGGTTTATTGCTTAAAGGCTTGTTTTTAACAGGTTTATTCACAGGGTTAAGGGCAGGAATGGTAATTTTGGTGGAAATCAAAATTGGCTTTTTTACACCCAAAGAATGAATGTAAGGAGCCATGGGTAAATCTAATTCTGCATGCTGAGCGGTTCAATGGACCAGGGAAACTAGAGGCATAGAGAGGTTGTTGCTAGTTTTATTAGGACTGGAAAAAACTAGCTTAATTGGTTTTGAATTATTGGAGTATAGGCTCAGGGGTATCTTACTCTTATTGAGATATTTTGTTTGGGGATATGATTTGTTTTTCTGAAAGTGTGCCATTCTTATGAAATTTAGATTTACAATGTTTCTTCCTGTGAAACCCTTTCAGACAACGTGGACACAGACTAGGCACATAATTCAAGGTTTTCAAATGGTGCCAAGTGATGTGACCTACCTAGCTCACACATGACTTTCACCCAAATAATTTCTACATTTTGAATTACAATTAAGGACACTTATTTCAGAGCAAGCACAAAATAACCAGGACACTGAAGATGAAAATATTCAGGCCATAACACAAGAAATGCTGTCTGATGGGACAATACACTCCTGTCAAAATTCTTTTCATGCAGTGTAAAGAACTACTACATTGTGCATGGATTTCTGTCCCAGAAAATGGTACACCTAGTAAATCCTTTACCCAAATTTTACAAGGCCCTACAGAAACTTACACACAGTTTATAGCTAGATGCAGAGGCCACTAGAATTATCCTTAATCAGTTAGCATATGAGAATGCTAATGAAGACTGCAAAAAAGTCTTAGCATCATTCCTTCACACTAGAGATTTATTCACTTATGTTCAAACATGCCAGAATACTGGATCCATCACCCATGCTTCAGTACTCATAGCACAGCCTGTAACTTTAATGATGGTCTGTGCACCATTTGAAAACCTTGAATTATGTTGTCTAAACAACCCAAGGTATAAGAAGCCTGAACCCCATTATCAAGGACAATCTGACTGAGTTCTTTGAGGAGTAAGAAATTAAAAGCAGTGTATGTTCCATGTTTTCTTGTGTGACTATCCAGATCATTTCCTTCAGTTACTGGGAAACACATAGCCTTAGCATTGACTATGGCACGGTACCTGAGTTGTTTTGTGAGTGTGGAAGCAGGAGGTGTGCTGTGGTGTGTCTATGGTATGGGAGGGGATGGACCTGTAGGAATCACAGTAGCAGCTTCTGAATTGGGTGTGGCAAGTGAAGCCAAAATGTAAATACATTGGAAAGATTTTTTTTTTGGAATATCTTTGTGAATATCTTGCAAAAGTGAACTCATTTTATTCTCTGCATTTTAAAAAATAGGTTTAATTCATCTCTATCAACTCATTCAGAGGCACTTTACCATGGTGATCTGAATTATTTGCTACTTGGGACTTTACCATGGTGATCTGAATTATTTGCTACTTGGGAGTCTTTTCTACCTCAGTGACCTTAGCCATTAGGTTGTCTTTTGTAATGTAACTTTAATGTGTCTTTTATTAAGTTAATTTGTAAGGACCTGAGAGTTACTTTTACCAAATTAAAGGTAGTTAGAGTTTCAGTGTGGAGTTGTTTATCTTTGTTTTTTGTGGCTTCATGAAGGGTTTTATCTATGCTATCCCAAACTCTCATATCAAGTGTACCAGTTTTGGAGAAGGAAGGGTAGAGCATAGCTACTTTTGGAACAGTCCAAAAAATTTTTTTGGGTGGTACAGTAATATTTGCATCTTTCAATAATTTTATAATTAATAAACTGAAGTCTTTCTCTTCTGTAAACAATGAATATTTTTGGTTCACAGTTACCCTTGGCAATTAGAGTACAAATTACTACTGAAAGAGTTTTGCCCTAGAATAAGTTACAGGACATTATGGCAGTGGAAGGCTGAATCAGGGATGTTTACCCTGAAGTCACTTCTTCCTTCCCCTATTACAACTTCCTTTTTCCTTTCCCAGTGCACATGAAGAAAGTTCTACTAAGCTCCTTGCACATCATTGATGCTCACCCTATGTACCACCCCTGGGTCAAAGGTTACAGATGTCCCATACCCCATATTCTTGTTGAAGGAGACAGCCCAGCCACCATGGATTGTGTGCTTCTTTCCACAACCTTAACTCAATAAACCTGTTTATTTTGTACTTTTGCTTCTCTTTTGTGCCAGAAAACTCTAACAACTACTTGTGTCTGAGCAATATAATTAGGAAAATGCTCCACTTACTTTAAAATTCATCATGCAAGATCCAGTGGGTTGATTCTTGTTCTGTGAAGGTCATGTGTTCTGGTCACATTGAGAGCCAAATATTGTAATCCCAAATATTGTGTACAGTCATCCAAGTATTTTAATCTCTTCTCTAGTCTTCCTTGCAATCCAAAAAGTTATATTTATAATCCCATTGAGATGTTATTGGAATCTCAGCAAGTTCATTCCAATCTACCACCTCCAATGCAACCCACAGCGAAACTATAGACACCAAGACAAGTTAAGGGCAGTTAAGAGGTCCTAAGTTCAAACCCCATTAGGATGTGCAGACAAAGACCTTGATCCTAGGTGTCTCCCAGAATTTATTATTTTGTGAAGAAGGGGGTGGCTTGAGGATGAGTGGCAGTGAGGATGGTGAGAACTATATGAATCACTTGAGCTGGCTGGCCAGGTAGGGAGAAAAGTACATCTGCAAAATGCAGAGATGAAGATATGCAGAAGGATCTATTCACATAATTCAATTAAAGTAGCAAATGTTCTAGGAGGCTATTGCTTCAGTTTCTGATATGTAAACTTTTGTGTCCTGAGGAGTCATAGCCTCTTTTATTGGGGCTCATACTCAGTTGACATTCCTAGACCTGACTGGGTCTTCCATCCAGCTAATATTTAAGTATTTTAGAGAGGGCACTATTTGAGGAATCAGGAGACTGACTGTCTGATGGCTTTAGAGGTTACATACCAGTACCTCAGGTGGCCTTATTTGCAATGTTTGTAGCCAAGTGAAGAGAGAAGGAAATACCATAGTCACTCTGTACATATCAGTAAAGGAAATAAGTCTCTATATAATTAAAGTTGCAGCAATTGTTCTTCATTCAAGAGGAGTCACTCCAGTTGTCTCCCACAAAATGGCAAATCAATATATAAAAAATGTTCAACATCACTGGTCATACAAGAGATGCAAATTAAAACACTGAAGTTTCATTTCATTCCAAGAAGAATAGCTGTCATAAACAAAACAACCAATAAAATATGCTGGGGAAAAAGGAAACCTCCATTTCTGGTAGGAATGTGGATTGGTACAACCACTGTGGAAATCAGTGTGAAGATTCCTGATAATACTATGATTGAAGGTCTCATTCCATCCAGTTAGTCCCCTTCTGGATATTTTGCTTGAGAAACTGATGAGATCAAACCACAGCAGTATATGTGCACCTGTGTTTATAATTGTACACTTTGTAAGAGCTAAATCTTGGAAACAACCCAAATGCCTATCAACCATGGAATGGATAAAAAAGATGTGGTATTTTTATACAATGGAATACTATTCAGTTATGAAGAATAAACTTGAGGCTTTTATAGGTAAATGGACACAATCTGAAACCATACTTACAAGTTAAGTAAATCAGACTCACGTGTGTAAATATCATATTGCTTTCCTTGTGTTAAAAATCTGAAAAAGCAAATGAGATCCAAAATGTACAATAGGTGTTGTGAAAGTGAAAGAGGAAGAAACAGCTCAAAAGGCAACATCAGCTAGAATAGAAGAAATGAGAAAATAAAAGACTGTGTGTGTGTGTGCGTGTGTGTATTTATATCTACACAAGATAGATAATTATACTACTAATTAGTTCATCAAAAAGAATAGTTTGTGCTTTCATTGTTTGATCATTGTTTCATGTTTATATTTTGGAATCTGAGCCACTAATTTGAGGATAACAATATGCAATATATTAACCATCGTTAATCTCCTATTATTTTGTTTTGAAATTTTGTATCATCACTTTTATTCTTTTTTTCATTTTAAAATAAATGTAAATAGATTTATATGCATCTAAAACAGTAAAGTGCAAGACAGAGGAATGGAGGATGAAAGGTTGCAGGGTTTAGAAACCATAGGGTATAAGGGAAAGACCATCTGATTGGTAGTACAGAGATTATGAACTGCCTGCAAGAGCCATCTGTATTTTGTACCTGGAGAATAGGGGTGTTAAAAGAGGAGTTGATAGGAATTAAATTTCTCACCTAGCAGTAGGTGAGAAATTATAGGCTACTGTCTTCATAAACTGTGTCAGAAATGGGGTATTGCTTTTGGGGAGGAAAGGGGTCATCAGGTTTGAGAAGAATATTAAATGATGTTGGAATGAAGCCAGCATTGGAATTGAAGTGTCCCAGACTCTGGGGTTGTGATGAGGGGAAAAAGTGAGAGCTGCCGTGTTGGCAGGGTAGGGAAGATGTTGTGAAGGTGACAATAACACATGGTTGTGTCCTAAGGATGGTCATAGTGGCTGACAGCTTGGATTCAGATGCCTCACCCTTAAAGGTGCACAGGACAGACAGGGATGACTAAAAGCAAATTTAGGAAATGGTGTTGACCCCATTAGTACCAGATTAGGGTACTATTTAAACATCTAGAGACTTTGCTCTCAATATCTACAACATTAATTGGTTCCAAGGAGGTTTTTCCTTAGAAGAAAGGCAAAATGGAGTGACAAACACCCATATCAATTAAAAGTGGAATGCATTTGTCCTCCACTATAAAAGTTACCCAGAATTTGCATCTGAAATGTTCCAGGTGGCCTTTGTAGGTTTTGTGCAGTCAGTCTTCAGTGACCAGGCCAAGAAGGTATGGGAAGGAGCCAGAGGAGTTTCCTGGGGTTGTAGCCCAGAGGTGGAAGGGGCAGCACCAGTTGGTCAGTCCTTCTTCCAGTGGAGAATCCCAATGGAAGGACATAGTTTAGTGGGGATCCCAGGCTAGGGACCTCCCATCAGTGTTTTGGAGGTATTTGAAGCATGGTTCAATAGGGACTCCCTTTGGGCAGACAGGCCTTAGAAATGCTTTTAGCCATTGGATTGGGGTCTGATTCAGCCTGAGAGTTACTTACACTGGAAGCCAATATCTGCATCTCAGAAATGCACTGTTTTCAAGCAGTTTCAACTGTTATTAATGACTTTGAAAGCTAAATTGATAAGTTCCTGTGAGGGAGGGATCTGAGAGCCAGTCTCTAGTTTCTGTAATTGGTTATGATTTTCTGGTGCTGATTGGATAATAAAATGCATTTTTAGGGTAAGTTGAGCCTCTGGTCTTTGTGGGTCTAATGGTGTGAATGACCTAAGGGCAGCAGCCATGTGAGCCATAAACTGAGCTAGATTTTCATCCTAGTTTTGAGTGGTTCCCTTTAGCTTATCAAAATTAACCACCCTTGGGCTGTCTTGTGAAGTATCTCTACCAAGTAAGAAACTATGTAGTCTTGGCTTGTTATATCCTCTGATTCTACCCAAAGGTTCCTGTTTGGGTTTTCCTGAAGTATAGCTTCAATGTCCACCAGAAGGTCAGGCTGAAGGAGTTACTCACCTCCATAGGACTTGGACAAAGAGATCACTCATTCCTGCTCTTCTAAAGAGAGAAAGGAGCAAGAATCATATTTAAATCAGTCCAGGTTAGGTTATATTGACTGTGATAGATAGTGAGACTGTTGGATGTACTGGGTGGGATCTGTGGAGAAAGGAGCACAGACACTGGATGATTTGGGAGAGGTCTGCCAAACAGAGAGGAGCATGGGATATCCCTTCTGCTCCTGGCCCCTGGAGTGCAAACTGGGGGATGAGAGCTATGGTCTGGGGCCAAACTGCAATCTGGATCTGGTGTGGGTTGGAAGGGAGTCTGATATAGTTCACAAAGGATGATTAGAGTCAAGGGAAAATTTCAGATACATAGAAAGTACAGGTTCAGGATAAGCAGGGGCCCTAAAGAATGGGAGGGGTGGCTGCAGCAGTGAGAAGCTCTAGGGAAGGAGAAGTGGCTGAGGGAGGCTCTGGGAGAAGGGGAGGGCCTGCTGCATCAGTGGGACGCCCCAGAGGAAGAGGAAGAGGAAGAGGAAGAGGAAAAGCTCCAGCAGCAGGAAGTTCCAGACACTGCCAAGGGAGAACAAGACTAGCTGGATCTCTTGTCAGAGAGGAATCCATGTCTTGTGAAGTGAGTGTGTATGGAAGAGAAAGAAAAAGAATTTGAGAGAAATCATATGAGGTGCATAAAATAGGAATATTACAGAATACAAAGAATACCTGAATATAAGCCAATTCTGACCATTTGGCCCACTTTTGGCAGTAATTGTCTAAGTACCAGAGAAGAGAGAAATTAAAAGTGCCATTTTTGGCCAGGATGAACCACTATCCAGATATATGTGACCATATGGAGTTGCACAAGAATATTAGATGCTTGGGCTTCAGATTTAGAGAGAGATGGAGAGGTTTCAGATTTTTTAAGAGACAGTCTAAGCAGAAGGAAGGAGAACTAGAAGGAGAAATGTTACCCATGGAGAATAGAGAGGTAACTGTTGTGCATGTCATGGAAAAAATGAGAGGGCTGACAGGTTCCCAAGTAAATATCTTCAGTTGGAATTTAAGTCAATAATGGAGCATGGGTAAGTGATTAATGTGGTCATCACTGCAATTGACCAATTACCCATTGGAGATAGTTTCCTTGGAGAGATGTTTTCTAGGACTAACACTAGGTTTCTTTATGGCCATCAGCTCTGTTTACTGAGGGGAGCGTGGTCCTGTTAGTGGATTCCTGTTGTTTGTAGAAGGCAATAGGTTTTATTGTAAATGTCTTTCTTGGGTCAGGTCTGACATTGACCAATTGTTTGGTTGGGACAGCAAGAATCTAGGAATCCTTAGCAACACATATTGGGAGCTGTTGAACCTGGAAATTGAACACACGGGCAGGGCTCTGGCATGGCTGAGGCATGGCTGACCCTAAGAAAAAAGAGATGCCTCAAAGGGCAATTTAAAGCCACAGCTGAGGACACCAGGCTCCAATCTCAATGAACAAGATAGAGACTGTACCTGCAGGCATTTTACTCCTATAGTGAAAGTCAACCTGGAGACTTTCTCCTTAAACAGTTCTCTGGAATTAATATAATCTGTTACTTGGAAAAGTCCTTGAACCACTCCCAAGGTCCTGCTCAGTTTCCTGCATTTTCCACTCTAACTCCTTCCTTGTTTGAAAACTAAATAAATATGGGCTGTCCAGAGACATTCTTTTTCTCAACCCCCATAATCTCAAACTCTACTAGAGGGTTTTGATCTTCCTGGAGCACTAAAATCATGCCACTTGTTTCATCTATTTCATTGTACACTGTTTTGGAAGATTGGGGACCTTGGTCAGGTCCTCAATAAACACGTCTATTCATTTATTTATTCAATGCATTTATTCAGGAACTAAATATTTACCATGTGCCATGCATAGTCACAGGCTCTGAGATAATCTAGTGTTTGACTAGAGCAATAGTCATGGAGCACTAAATACATAGGCCACCATAGAGCAATGATGAGAAATCACTTAGCACATTCAGTGATACAGCCTGCTGTGCCACAGGAGCCATAGGTTTGTCACCACTGCCAGAGAGGGTTACATAGAAATATTATGCTAGACTCAATGGAGGAGACTAGTCAGATTGAGAATTGTGAGTGGAGGAAGAAAGGGGAGTCAGGAAAAACTTTAGAGAATAATTATATGGTGAAAGAAACAGCTTTTCCTTATGGTTCATGGCTCAGATTTCTGTAACAAAAGACAGACAAGTGAGATAAAACACATACACTTGTTTAATGTAAGTTACACAGCACAGGAACTTTGGAAAGTGAAGGCTTAAAAGAAACCAAGACACCTGTTTAGATTTTGAGTAATGTGAAGAAAAAGTGGATGGTCATGGAGAAGTATAATTTCAGAAACAAAGTATAATCCCACAGTGGTAAACTGGGCAAACAGCAAAACATGTTTTTTGGTTTTTTTTTTTTTCAGATTCTTCACTGTATCTCTGTCTTCAGAGACAAAGAGGTTCCTTTCCTCTGTAAATAAGAGGGTATCCATGAAATGAGGGTTTTGAGAACTACTTCAGGAAAAGGTCAGAGAAACCTTCTTAGATGGAATGACTTGTTCCAAGAATAACCTTCCTACTTCTACTATTTTCTCTGATCTCAAGAGCCATATTTGGACATAGTGTGTCTTGTGTTTCCTCATTACCTTATCCTGTCCACCTGTCCTTGAAGTTTTTTTTTTTTTTTGACAAAAAGCGAAACAGAAAATGAGGAATGACCTAAGTTCAGAGAAAGGATACAACAGAGTCTGCTGGATAGATGACATGGCTTTGAGAACAACCTTAAAAAAGCAGGGGGTGGGGGAGCAAGCCTATAAAATTAAAATAAAGGGACTTTCAGGCCACATGAGAGGAGTCAAGAAAGGATTGAACCTGTATCACAAAACTTCTATTTCTGACAGGTGATAGAGTATGTGTAATATAACAGCAGAAATTGAAAGGAAAGGGTGCACTGAGACACCCTGATAGAAGACATTCAATGTTTTCTGAAGTATTCCTAAAGGACCAAGAGGGACAGGGACTAAGCTGTAGCATGTACTTGTAATCCTAGGATTCTGGGAGACTCAGGCAAGAGGATCATGAGTTTGAGTCCAGCCCAAGCAATTTATCAATTTGCATAGACCCAATCTCAAAAATTTTTTTAAAAGGGCTGGGGATGTCACTCCCCATATTACTTGGGTTGAATTCCCTGTATTTTCAAAAGTAAATAAATAAATAAAAATTTTAAAAGGGCTTCTTTGTGAAGTTTTCAAGAAATATAGGTACCTGCTAGTCTTACAGTTTACAGGAACCGTATCAGCAACCTCAGGAAAATGAGAAGGTATGAAATTTTTTCAGTGGGAAGACACGCAAGGTGTATGCTCCAAAGGAAAGCTAATGGAAACATGGCCTGGAGTGGTGGAAATGGAAGAAACAGATCCATTCACAAGACATGCCACTGAGAGGCTGGGAGTTGGAGGTTTACTGAATACAGAAAGGATGCAAAAATATCCAAGGCTTTTAACTTTGGAAATGAGTAGGTGATTTTGCATTTATGAGAGCACACAGAGGGGAGTATCTGTTGGCCAGGAGAAGAGGAGCAATAAACTGCTTGCACTCTGTCAAGATGAGCACAAAAAGACCCCATGGAATACATCTGCTTTCACTTGGTATTACAGATAATTTAGCCTGAAAAATTCAGCCTTAATTTCTTTCATCTTCTCTGCTCTGTGCTACTACAACATCTACACTCACCTGTTTAATTCCTAAACTTATTTCAGACAATATTCCTCTCTCATCTCTAATTTGCACTCACATATGTTGCTTTAGAATACATTTCAGAGCCCACAAACTTCCCCCGCCTCTGTCTACACTGTCTTGTCTCCTCTTTCACAAATTTTCTCCATCTTGCTAGTAAAATTAAAATGGACCCCCTTGGCTCACACAGGAAAATCAGAATATCTTCATCTTCTGCTTCCCTGAGTGCCTCAGGTTCTGAACATCAAAGCATATTATGTATTTTTTTTCTGCACAAAGGCAGTTCTCTGTCAGAACAGGACTGTGGCATGTAATGATTTTCATTTGATAGCTCATGAGAGCAATTCAGGAAGGAATGGAGCTGCTCAATGCCATAATCTACAGGCAGTTAGTTACACCATTGAGGATCCCAAGCCCCATTTCTTAAAAGGCCTCATAATACTTTATGGGGCATTAAATGGACTGATAGGTCAAAGGCTTCTCTAGCTTTAACCATTTCAACCTCTAAGTAAAAATGATAAAATAAAAAGTTTCATATTTTCTAAGAGCTCCACTTTATTTATTTGCAAACACATGTACATAATATTTTCTTACATGTGCACAATCCACATGCCTATTACTGGTTGGGTGCAAGCTCTGAAGACTGGTGTTGAATACTCACAACCAGTCTTAAAACCTATTCTATTTTGTCTAGGACTGTTATATATAACAACATGGCCATAAATCATAGATAGGTTATACATTTAAATGAAAGAAAATGAGATAATCTTTAAAATTGTTTTCCTCATTTTAGGCAGTTTTTCACATGTGGCTAGTTTTTACCATACTTACTATACAAATAGGAAGCACTTTCATCATTTCAAAATGTGCTGCAGGAGAGTCCTGATCTACAGGCTTGAACTCTTTATTAGAAAGTCATTATATGATATTTTTATAATTCACACACATTGAGTGTCAAGGATCCAAAGCACATCAAACATAGTGACTCCTTAATAAAAATAAAAATGTTATTGCTCCCATGTTATCAATGAAGTCATCAAAACATAGAAGGTTGAGAACACTGTTAGTGTGGTGGTAAAACATCAATATGAAGAGAATGAGAAGTTCAGAATGATGCCACTTTATAGAGAATAAAACAAACATGCTGTAGCTGCAAACAAAACCACTTGATGAAATCAGAATCTGATTGGCTCCAATCACAACTTTCAAATTGTATGGAGGGAGATGATTTCCTATACTCTACATTGTCTCCCAAACTATTGCTTCAGGTATGATTTTTATAGTTCCTTAAGATATTAATAAGTGTTTCTCAGGGAAAATAAAACCTTCTCTAGTTAATGAAGTTTGGGAAATACCAAATTATATGTAGTAGTTTCAAAATCTACAGGACTTTGCAGAGCCTTTAATAGGCTAATGATAGCTGAGAGTATAAAAGACTAGGACAGATTGCAGCAGCTCTTTAATTCATTTGATCATAGCTTCCTTCTTAATGAAACCTTTTAACAAACTAGCATTTTGAACAATATTCACAAGAAGCAAAAAGCTGCATGCTAAAAGCAGATGGCAATGCATGGTCTGAGAACTGCCAGGCTTCCAGAGCCAAAATGATCTTTTCTTTATAAATTTCCATATCTCAGGTATTCTCTTATAGCAACAGAAAGTGAATTAAAATATTCTATATGACTTAGAGGTCAAACCTGTCCTACTGCCAGTTTGTGACCTTTAAAAAATATTTTTTTCATGTTTCAATATTTTGAGAACAGTTTATGAAATAATCTTTCCACTTCATGTCACAAGTCTATAAAGAGTGTACAGAGTTCTTTTAGAACATAGATATGCCCATTTATTTATTGTTTATGGATGCATGTGAGATGTAACAGCAGCTATCTGTCACAGAAGGCAGGTAGTCCACAAATTCTGAGCTATGCCCTATCTGATCCATAACAGAAAAGGTTTCCTGACCCTTAGCTTAACATATAAACTGCACAGTGAAAGTTTCATATCCAACTTTGACCACTAATGTCTATCAGAAGAGTGACATTGAAAACATGTATAATTTTTCTATGTATCATTTCCCTTCCCTTCATTAAAACAATAGTACTTACCTGTTTGTTGTTTACATGACAGCAAACATGTATGTATATTCATATGACATAATATATATATATATATATATATATCATAGAGCAATACCTGAAACATTATAAGAACTCAAATGTAGGATTATCTGATAACCGCCTACTATTCATGGCCAACTAGGGGAGTAGGTTGAATTTCTTCTCCAAGTCATTGGTGCTGGCTTAAGTCACTTTAAGGCAATGAGGCCACAACTTCATCCAGTATTTACCGAAGTAAAGAACATACCTAAGGCCAAACAGACACATAATTATTTACTAGGTGACCACGAAGGATTTGTTCAGCCACACATACCCATTTCAGAATATGAGTGTTTACAGTCCACTCACCTAACCTCAATGTGGGAAGAAATTTATAAATATATTCATTATGATACAGAAGAAAGAGTTTTTTTTTTTTTTTTTTTTTACTGGTAACAGGGATAGAACTCATGACCATGTGCTTGCAAGGCAGGCACTTATGCCGCTGAGCTAAATCCCCAGCCCAAGAAAGAGTTTTATAACGTAGGTACAGTATTTGACTACTGCAAAAAGTGTATCTGTTTAATAGTTGTGTGTCTGGTTAATAGTTAAGTGTGTCTGTTTAATAGTTAAGTGTATCTGTTTAATAGTTGTGTATCTGGTTAATAGTTAAGTGTGTCTGGTTAATAGTTAAGTATCCTTGGACTGGGGATACAGATCAGTGGCACTGTTCCTGCCTCGCAAGCATGAGGTCATGAGTTTGATTCCAAATTACCCCCCCAAATTTAAGCCTCAAAAAATCATTTAATTAATTTAGGTGACCCAAACTCCCTGTATTATGTAACTTTTTGTGATATCTATCTATCTATATATATATATAGATATATATATATTTTTTACTTCTCTGTAAAATATTTAAGGTTGAGTCTGTAGCCAGAAGTACAATTTCCACTATTAACACTATTTTTTAGGGCAGTAAAATAAAGTTATGAAAATTTTAAGCTTTTGAGACAATTTTAAGATTTTCCTTAGAAAAATGTTTAAGTATTGTTGCTGATCACAAAGACATAATTGAAAATTAAAATAAAAATATGCTACAGGTGAAAATTACCATCCAGTTAACTGACTTTATTCAGTTGAATAAATAGAGCGTATCAAGCTCAATAAAATTCCTATAATGTGAGTTTACCTACTTGAAATATGTACAGAATGTAAAACAGAAAAAAGCCAAAGAAAGTTTTTGAAGTAATGTAGTTAGCTCTCAGTAATTTCAACAGATCATTTTTCTGTATGAGGCAATAATATACAAAGTGCATTTAGATGTGACAGGAATTCAGGAATTACTCTCAGTAGCTTTGTCCAGTCTCTATGAAGGTATAATACCCCAAAACATTTCAGACTTTTAATTCTGCCCATTGACACTCCAGCTGCAATTGTTCACTTGGCCCTGAGAGACTTTAGAGAGAGGCAAATGAACAGATGGACAGAAATCTCTGTTCTGTGCTCTACTGGCTGCTATTCGGTGAATAGCAGCACACTAATAAAGTGCTCAGCAGACTTCCACCTCCATCTGCTCTTAATAAAAACAAATGAGCCTCTGAAGCAAGCATAAGAGCTTGGAATTCTTTAATGGACATCTCAAATACTGCAGGTGCATGGATTTATCTAACACAATGCCCTACAGCTTGTGACAGCACCAGGATTGAGGTGGCCCTTGTTTCCTGTTCCCAGGTTAAATAGCACTTTTTCCTAGATATTTATCGTGAAAAATTATGCTTCAACAACCTTAATAGATTTTCAGTATCATTGTTCCATGACAAGTAATGAAATTAGATTAGTGCTGCTCAGTTTAGTGTGCAAAGACTTTATGATTCTCTTATGTTTAGGGAAATAAATGTTTATGAAGCTCCTCTTACAATCCACAGTGTGCAGCATGTCTCATTAACAGGGTTCATCTTGTGCCTCTGTTACAAAATTTTGATTGCAGAAACTGACCCCTTTTTTCTACCCACCCAGAAACCACACACACAGACAGAGAAAGAAAATGGCAACTTTTCCAAGTCAAAAAGTTAGGGATGCAGGTACACATTTTCTTCATTATAAGAAACTTTGAACTCTCTTTTGGTATAGTACATTAGAGTCTGTTGAAGTTTTACCCAGCAAGAGGGAAGTGAAAGTAAGGTAAAAAAATATTTTTCCAAAGTAAAATGGAAAATAGTCTGTGGCAGAGTATTTTGAGCCTTTGTTTTGTTTTGGAGTCACCACTTACAAATATTCTATGCTCCAGCAGTTTTATGGATCATAAACAGTTAATTGAAAGTTGCAGAGATATTTTAATGGATATCTGAAGGTAGAAAATTGTGATATTCCATAGGCATATAACCCTTCAATTTGTCTTCTCTTGCTCTGAAGAAAAAAGTGCTCATTTACTATAAAGGCAGAATGGAAGGGTAGAATTCATAGGAAGATGGTTTTCAACTCGATAGAGTATATAGAAGAACTTGTCAACATTCAGATTTTTCTTAACAATATACAAAATATTTTTTTACTAAAGATAATCAAATATCTAGTTAATATCCATTTAGTATAAAAAATTAAGGGTTTGTGGTCTTTGCAATGAGATTTCCAATCTAATATTAAAGCATATTCCCCTCACCTTTTCTCCTGCATACATGCACACATTGTGCATACACACGCAGTGTGGATGTGCTCTTTAAAATTAGAATATAGGCTGGAGATTTAGCTCAGCAGCATAAGCACTTTCCTGGCAAGTGTGAGGTTGTGAGTTTAATCCCTGGTACCAGGAAAAAAAATTAGAATGTAAAACAGGCCAAGACAACTGTACAACACATATCCCTGTAGACTTGGGAGACACCAATTGCAAGGTTGAACTCCACTTATATTCAGAAGGCAAGAAATAACAAGTAATCCTCCATGACTAGAAACCCAGTGTTCCCCTCTGTGAACATTCATGCAGTAAATATGTGGTACACTAGGATAGATACAGGACATGCAGATATGGACATCACTCTTTCTATTATTTGTCCATCATTCTATTCCTATGTCTGTCTTTCTATGTATCCGATTCTGTATGATGTACCTATGCTCTAATTACACTTACAGTTTCAGTATCTATTAAAAATCCATATCTATATACCTATAACAAGAACTGCAAAATCAGAGACAGGATGGTCAACCATATAGGGCTGTCCATCTTGCTACTTTGGAGAAGACAGTTTAATGTCATCACTGATCTGTGGAAAAGAACAAAACTGAGATGGTCAAAGGGAAATGGGGCACCTTCCCTTTTTGCGACTGTACTTATGGATTGGTACATTAAATGTTTCAACCAATTTTAAGGGATATTTTTCTTATATTTAGTTTAATAATTAACAAACTACTGTGTCATATACTGCATATTTAAAAAGTAAAATGATTTAGGTTTCAACCTCACATGTGTAAGGTAATTTTGAGCAGGCCATGTAGTTTTGCAAAATGTAAGCTTCTTCTTGTACCTAAGAGCTTCTAGCAGTAAGATAGGTCACAATGAAATATTAACAGGGACATAAAATGCATTTTGTTAAATCATACTATAATAACTGAAAGCTTACATTTAGAGTCATATACATCAAGCCATGTGGTATAATAGGGATTTATTTAACTTCCTTAGATCAGTATCTTCATTCCTAAAAGGAGGTGGACAGTATCCAAGTTGTACAATCATTGTGAGGATTAGTAGGCAAATATCAAAATGCCCAAAACAAGGACTGTTATAATAAAAACTTGATAAAAGCCATAGTCACTGATAGAAACATCTGGGTTATGTTTCCTTGTTGGTTCTAGTTAATTTTTATAACACCTAAAACAAAAGGCGGGATATATTTGGGGAAAAAATCAATCCCTAGAACATTTAGGATAACATGTTTCCTACAGCTTGGATATATGTAGTTTGAAACAGCTGAGAGAGCAAAGCACTAAAACTGAAAACAAATTGTTGGCAGACTGAGTGTTAGGACCTAATTATAAGTTCTTAGTGTGGCACTAAGGCTTGGAAAGAAAGATGAAGAAGTAGAAGCTCTGCATATGCTTGATAGCAGACTTTTGCCCTGAAATCCCTCAACCATCCCAAAGCCGGTATTTATTTGTAAATAGTGAAATACTTGTTTGTATGAAAACCATAATCCCTATAAAGTTTTATGTTTCAGAAAGCATTCAGCTGTGAAAAACTCACAAAGGTAACATGTTCATTATGTTACCAAATAGAAAATATACATTTTAATGAGTATTCTTTGGATGGAATACAGTTTTGTTCTCATTTTCTGATGCATAATGACTAAGTTGTCCATTAGATTTTCTACCTTGAGCCTACTCAGATGATTTCTAGCATCAGAAAACCTGAACAGATACACATCTAGACACATGCATTTCTATACACAGATTACTGAAGAAATGCCCGGGTATTAAACTAGAATACATTACAGAAAACTGTATTTACACACTTCGCTAAGGAAATGCCTCTCCCATTCATTCATGTGATATAATTGATAGATATTATACATTAATACTTAAGAAACACTGGTCTAAAGCTTTAAAAGACATCACCTGAAACTCCAATTTAGTCTTGTACTACCTGAGTAAACCAGTGAAGTTTACCCTCTAACCTGTTTTCTCATCTGTCAAGTGAAGATAATAAATGCATGTTAAAGCATTTTTGCAAATATAAATTTTATAAACCATAAGGTCTGATACCAAGAAACCAATTAGTCAATATTCATTATAATTCTTAATACTTCTTGTTCAATAAAAAAATTCCAAGCTTAGCTCTTTTTAATTTTGGAATACAAGAAAAAAAAATCAGAAGAAAGAAATGTTTTCTCTCTCCTTAGCTTAATGCTATTATCAAAGGAGCAAAGTTTGAAAATTAATTGTACCAACGTTTAGGAGTCTGTAAAACTGAATATGGGAGGAGAGTACAGCTGATAACTGTTTCACTTTTACATAATTAAGATTGAGAGATCACATGTAGAGCTGCTGGAAGGGCAGAGGATATAGAATGAGACTGCTAATGTGAAATGACACGGTTTATTGCTGCTAGTTCAAAACTGTCTCCTAAGGCAGGGTCCATGTAGACATCCTTCTTATTGTAGCTAAAGAAGGCCCTTCCTCTCTTAAGAAAGAAACGACTATTTATCTACTGGGGAGCTCCAAAAGAAACCAAGGGCATCCATTTCTAAAGATCCTGTCTATCTTAAGGAGGAAGCAGTTCTAACGATATCATCTTGGAAAAATAATCCACAGTGAAGAAACGGTTTGACTAAACATTATGATTGAGTCCTACTCAACTAGCATTACAAGAGGCCTACTGGAACAAACATCTGCCTCTATAAGAAGTTTAGATCACGTAATCTGAAATGTGTGAATTAAGAACTTCCAAGGCAGGCTCCACCATGGTGACGGGAATAAACCTCAGCCAGAAGAGAAACTACCCCTTCCCATGAAGCAGACTCCACCATGCTGATTGTTAAGATCATCAATCAGAGGAGAAACCAAGCCTTCCTGTGAAGCAGGCTCCACGGTGTGTATTGGAAAGAGCCTCAGACAGAAGGGAAACCACTCCTGCCAGTGAGCTAGCCTGAGCGGGTTGAAAAACCAGAAGAGGAATCCTCTTACCTCGCTGAGCAAACTCAGGGGAAGGGAATAGCTTGATGCTTCTATTGTTTGGTTGACTCTGCAGCCATGGAGCTGGTGGTCTGGGCATCTACTTGGAGGATGGCAGTGTGCATTGTGTCCACTCTGGGAGATTTCCTCCTGTCTTGTTTTGAAATCCAATGTTTAGTTCCATTTTAAGGTTTTTTTTCTCCTGAGTCTAGTAGCCTGAGCAACTATTTTGAAGTTAACACTGTGCAGTATTATTCTCACTGCTTTGTTTTGTTCTAACTCACTGTTTTGTTTTATTCAATGCCATGTTTTGGTTGGTTTTATTCTGTTTTGTTTTGTTTGATTGTGCTTTGCCTGATGGTATGGACAACTGTTGTGAAGATAGCAAGATATATTATGGTAGCCATCGTTGATTTCCTACTAACCTGTTTTGAAGTTCTATACCACTTTCACTGATTTGTTTTGACTGGCTTTATTCCATTTTGTTTTGTTGTATTTATTCTTTAAAATAAAATAAACAGAGAGAGAGAGGAAAAAAAGAGAACTTCCAGATCAGTACTGTCCTATGCATATGAAACTAGCTTTAGGAAATATACTATGGCACACTTAGGTATATTTTTTTCTAGATTATGTTGATCTAAAACTATAAGAAGACAATTTAAGAAGACCCACATTTACAAAGACTATATATGGGATTTTGGAATTCTTACCATTGAGGAAGAGATTTTTAATATAGAAATTTCTAAGTGTCTATACTCCACATCCTTTGGATATTCAAATTTCTCCTGGTAATAACTTTATATGGTTCTACAAATCGCTATTACTTCAAGCACAGATTTACTGATCACTTATTACTAAATTTTTATAAAATGCTCCAATGAAAAAAGAAATCAACAGCATCACTGAGCAAAATGCTGTGTTCAGTCAGCATTTTTCCTGATGAAGGAAGAAGTTCCTTATTTGGTAGTGGCCAAGGGAATTGATACTTTGAATACTAGAGCATTAGATTATTTAAATAGGAGTCAAAGAATGAAGTAGATCCAGGATAAGTGCTCCAGCTAGAAATGAAGATTTCAAGAATACTATAAATGGAACAGTATGGGACAGGGCAAGACTAATTTTTAGCATAATTTATTCTTCAAAATACAAGCAGAACTTGCTGCAAGAAGCTAAAAGATAAACATGATATCCTGATTTTTGCTACATGTTAAGTACTATGCTTTGGGAAAATATCTACCATCCTTTAACTGAATGAGAAATTAGAAATTTTGAGAATGTACTTTGGAAAATTCTTGCTAACATATTTTACTTTGGATAAATTTTGATTTCTTTAAATGAACTAAAATCATACATTCTCTACTTTCTTCAGTGATTTATCTTTCCTATTCAAATATTCATGTCATTAATTTGTTCATGTAAACATTTGTAGTGTAATAAATATGTCACATTCACTGCATGTTGACCATTACATGTTGTAAAAATGGTTATCATCAATTTCAATGAATTTGAAACTTAATAAGGAATTGCCCATGTAGGAAGGATATGGAAGTATGAAAACCAATACCTTTGAAATCATAATTGTCTTGGATATACTTCTATTTTTGAGTCTTAAGCCAGACAGAACCTTTTAGTTATAAATGACACAAACAAATATCTTGCTCAATAGCAAAACTATGTGATAGAGGCTGGTGTTGGTGGCATAGGTTTGTGATTTTCTTCCAGTACTTCTGCTTCTTTACTGTAGTAAGCAACACTATTTGCTAAGTGCTTACTGCTAAAAGTCATGTTCTTGCTGACAGCTAATTATAACAGGGTATCCCCATATATCTTGCACTCCCCTGCTTTAGTCCTTCAGGTATAGGTATGACATTTTTGTTCTTAAAGATTTCAGGTGAAGAGAGTTTTAAAAATGCTATTACCAGTGTGCTTATTTGAAATTTCATGAATATGTCTCAAGATGTTCCACCACTAACTGCCTCACATTCTTCTAGCTTGTTCCTTTTGGAAACCATGGCATTTTCTTCTCCAGATATGATTAACTGCTTGAATACAATGCTGTTGTGTTCTGTTCTGTTGACTGTCAGTACAATCTTTTGTACCTTTTGACAAGTTTTCAAAAGAGCCTCAATTTGGGTATTACACGTTCAAATGGATCCAATCAATATCTAAATTGCTGAAGTGACAGGCGAACATAGAAACTTGTTTGTGAATAAACATGATAATTAATGACAATCAATGGAATGGCTCAGGCAAGTAAATCTTGAGTATGGCTTTTACTAATAAGCATTTGTCACACTGTATTGCTCAGCAAACTAGCTTGCTTTAGAGAGTTATTAACAAGCTGATTTTAACAAGAGCATTGTCAGAAGAAAGCAAACATTAAATATGGCTTCTCAGGAATCTAAGCAAACCGTACCTGGTTTAAAGGTATAACTACTGTCACAGCCACTAAAAGATGTCCATTTTCTATATGTAACAAGGATCATCAACTCAGAGGAGAAAAAAATCTTATTTTTTCCTCTACTATAAAAAAAACCAATCTGAATAGCAATTTTATAGTTGTCATAATATGCATCTCCATAACCCACAGTTTAGAATTATGAACACAAGAATTAGAACAAAGTGCATGTGATAAAATCAATTTATTTTAATTTGGATTTAATTAGAAATCAGCAAAAAATTGATGTGAACTTACACATGAATTATACATGTTTTTTCCATAACTAAAGACATAGTTTAAAGTCATCCATTTGCTTTCTGATTTATATGCACAAAATAACAAATTCCAATTATTTAATCAAAGTACTTTTTTTTTCTTTTCTTTTTTTTTTTAAGAAATTTTCACATTCTTGGTAACTTTTTCTACTTGGTATTATAAGAAACTGTTTTTAATATTCATTATGTTAGCACAGGATTTTAAATGTGAATAATTTGATTTAATAAAATGCCTCTCAACTAATATTACACATAAGGAAAGTTTGAGTCCAAATACAATTTTTAAATTTCTTACAAGGAAAGGCCATGAGTGACAAACACTATTTTAAGTATTCAAAGGCAATAAATATTTAATTTTTGTTGCATATTTAAATCTCGAAGATTTGGTATTTTTTACTTTAGTGATCATGTTTAAATGGTCCTCTGAAAATAATAACCACATTCTCAAAGCTAAACTGTGAGGCAAAACTCTGGCTTTAAGACAGCATGATGACCAGGGTTCAGAATCTACATGCGCAATAATCTTGCAGGCTCATAATAAGCCAAAGATGTTGACGATGTTATCCCACTTAGAAATGAAGTTCAATGAAGATTAAAAAACCCATTTAAAGACAAAATCCCCCAAAGCAATAAAATAACCTATCTAAAATCTAAAAAGAACTATAGTAAAGTATTTTGTAAGCCAATATGAAGTTCAACAAAATAATATTCTTCTGTGCTCAGGTTCTAAGCACATTAAGAAATAAAAAAAGGAGAGGTGCATGGGTGACTTAGATGCTCAGGCCTCCCGTGGAGCCCTGTCCTCTCTGCAGAGACCATCCAGTGGCAGCCAGTAACTCCAGCCAGAGGCGCCTGGACCAGTTTAGACTCAGGTCTCTCTTGTGGCCTGCCTTCTCCATAGATGACTGTTGGGGACCAGGGAACTCTGGCCAGAGCCCCACCCTTTCTCCCAAAACCTTGGACTATAGCAGATTAACTGTGCTAGCTTGAGGGGAGATTCAGTGACTGCCTTACCGAATCAGAAGATCTCAGCAGGATCCAGTCAGTTTGGTGAGTATACTCCTAAAACAGAAATGTACAGTGGGTAAATAGGGCTAGTAGTAAAGCTCCCTCCAATTAACTGTAAGACTTTAGTGAGTCTGACAAGAGTGGGGGTGAACTCCTCCCTGCACACAGAAAACATCAGAGAGTGAGCAGTGGGCCAATAAAGACTCCCCCAACTAGGAGAAAATCAAAAGGGCTTAAGAGACACAGGGACACAGTAAGGTCTCAGCTAACACAAATACTACAGACAGGGAGATTTGGTGACCAGGAATAACCAAAAGATAAAGCAATAGCATGAACTATAAGTTAACTTACATCAATACTACTAGACTTGACAGCCAAGGAAATATATCGAACTCACCCAACAGGCCCTGCAGTGGGAAGTCAGGTGACTGGCCCACCTCTTCATTGTGGGACCCAGCAATTGGACAAATATTAACCTTACATTAGAACCAAAAGATACATACTACCAACAGTGGACACTAGTGGGATTGAAGAACCAAAAAGGGAAAAATGGCAAAAGGAAAAAGTAAAACACAATCTCAAACATCTGGAACACCAGGAGAAAGTACAGGATACATTGAAATTGAGGGCTTCAAAAGTAATACACCAACAAACTCTGAAAAGAGCAAGTGAAATAAAAAAACAACTCCATGAGGCTATAGAATAAATCAAATTAGAAGTACTCTCTCATGTAAAGATAGAAATAACAACCTTAGTAAAGGAATTGCTCAGTGCAGCTAAAGAAGAAAAAAGAAAAAACTGAATGAACAATATAGAAAACATGCAGAGTTCAAGAAAAAAAATTATACAGACATTCAAGAAACAAAACATTCTATTCAAAGTGTGCAAAACTGTTTAAATGAAGCTGAAGATAGGATTTTGGACCTCAAGAACAAGATCACAATCAGTGAACAGGAAAGGATAGAACTTTTAAAAATAACAAAGCAGCATGAAGTGACAATCCAACAGCTTCAAGATAATGCCAAGAGAAAAAATATGATTAATAGGCATCAGTGAAGAGGCAGGAGGCAATGGAAATGATACAACCAAAATATTCACAGAAGTAGTAGAAGAAAATTTCCCAAACATAGGGGAAAAATCTGATACACAGATAAGTGAGGTATATAGAATGCCCAAACAGTCAAAACCAACATAAATCTACACCCAGAAATATAATAATTAAGGTCTCAGACATTCAGCATAAAAACAGAATACTAAAAGCTGTCAGAGAAAAGACACAACTCACCTACCAAGGAAAGCCCATTAGATTCACAGTGGATTTTTCAGCACAAACCCTCAAGTCAAGAAGAGCTTGGAGTGAGGTATTTCAAGCCCTGAAAGAAAACAACTTTCAACCTAGACAGTTGTACCTAGCAAAACTTATGTTCAAATTTAATGGAGAAACAAGATACTTCCATGACAAAGAACAACTGAAGAAATTTATGCCCACCAAGCCAACACTAGAAAGAGTATTGAAAGAATTCCTAGATAGAGATAAAAATGACCACAATCCCCAAAACAACAGAAAGAAACCACCAGGTAGGACAAGCAATTAAACAAGGGGGAAAAACAGAAAGCAAACAACTGCAACATAACATGGCAAAGGTGAGCCAGTATATATCAGTGTTATCCATAAATGTAAATGGCCTCAATTCACCTATCAAAAGAAATAGGCTGACAGAATGGATCAAGAAACATGACCCCACAATATACTATATACAAGAAACACATCTGACCCAAAAGGAAACTCATAGACTAAAAGTCAAAGGATGGAAAACGCTATTTCATGAAACAGGAACCCAGAAGAAAGCAGGAGTAACTGTTCTATTTGAGACAACATGAACTTCAAACCTAAAAGGATTAAAAGAGATAAAGAAAGTCACTACATACTCATTAGTGGAAAAATTCAAGAGGAAGAATTAACAATTATAAATATATATGCACCAAATACAGGAGCACCCAACTATATAAGACAGGTACTAATGGACATAAAAAACCAAATACACAAGAACACAATTATAACAGGAGACCTTAACACCCCATTGTCACAAAGAGATAGATCAACTGGACAAAAAGTGAGCAAAGAAATAATAGAACTGAATCATACCTGTGAGTAATTGGACTTAGTAGATGTTTACAGAGTATTCCACCCAACCACATCAGAGTACACATTCTTCTCAGCTGCACATGGGAAATTCTCCAAAATAGACCATATATTATCCCATAAAACATTGTTGAGTAACAACAAAGGTATTGAAATTATCCCATGCATACTATCTGACAATAGTGCACTGAAATTGGAAATTAGTGCCAAAAGAAATTGTAAAACCTTCATAAATACATGGAAATTAAATAACAACCTTTTGAACAACCAGTGGGCTACAGATAAAATTAAAGAAGAAATAAAGCAATACCTATAATTCAATGAAAATGTGGAAAGAACATACTGTAACCTGTGGGATGCAATGCAAGCAGACCTAAGAGGGAAATATATAGCAATAAATAGTCATATCAAGAAAACAGAATGAACACAAATAACCTAAAGCTTCATCTCAAGCTTCTAAAAAAAGAAGAGCAAGTTAAACCCAACCCTCATAGAAGAGAGGAAATTGTAAAGATTAGATCAGAAATCAATGCAATTGAAACAAACAAAAAAATACAGGGAATCAATGAATCAAAATCTGGTTTTTTGAGAGAATAAACAAAATTGACAAACCTCTAGCTAATCTCATAAAGAAAAAGAAAGAAAAACCCAAATTCATGCAATAAGACTGAAAAGGGGAAAATTACTGCAGATCCCATGGAAATTCAAAAGATCTTGAACACCTACTTTGAAAATCTCTACTCACATAGGGTGTAAAACACAGAGAAATGGACAAATTTCTAGAAATATATGAACTACCAAAGCTCAACCAAGAAGATATAGCACTTTTGAATAACCCAATATCAGCTATTGAGATTGAAAATGTAACTAAAAAATTACCAACAAAGAAAAGCCCAGGTTCTGATCGATTCACTGCTGAATTCTACAAGAAATTTAGAGAAGATTCAATGCCAATACTCCTTAAACTCTTCAATGAAATTGAAAAGGAAGCAGTTCTCCCTAAATAATTCCTGGAGACAAGTATAACTCTCATACCAAAACCAGAGAAGGACCCAACCAAAAAGGAGAACTATAGGCCAATATCACTAATGAATACTGATACAAAGATTCTCAATAAAATACTGGCAAATAGAATGCACAAAATCATCAAGAATATTATACATCATGACCAAGTGGGATTTCAGGGATGGTTTAACATACGCAAATCAATAAATGTAATACACCACATCAACAGAGCCAAAAACAAAAACCACATGGTCATCTCAATAGATGCAGAAAAAACTTTTGATAAAGTCCAACACATGTTCATGATAAAAAACCTTCAGAAACTCGGAATACACAGTATCTACCTCAACCTTATAAAGGCAATCTAAGACAAACCAACAGCCAACATTGTACTAAATGGACAAAGACTGAAAACTTTCACTTTAAAATCAGGAACAAGACAAGGATGTCCACTCTCACCACTGCTACTCAATATAGTGCTGGGAACCCTAGCCAGGGCAATCAGAAAAGAGAAAGAAATAAAAAGAATAAAGATAGGAAAGGAAGAAGTTAAATTATAACTATTTACAGATGACATGATACTTACTCTATATAGAAGAGCCAAAAAAAACTCATTAAAAGACTATTAGAGGTAATAAAATTCAGCAGTGTAGCTGGATACAAAGTCATTGCTCAAAAATGAATAGCATTCCTGTACACAAACAAAAAACTCACTGAGAGAGAAATTATGGAAATATTGCCCTTCACAATAACATCTAAAAAAATGAAATACTTGGGAATCAACCTAACTAAGAATGTAAAAGACCTATATGCTGAAAATTATACTATGCTAAAAAAGGAGATTGAAGAGGATATTAGAAAATGGAAGGATATTCCTTGCTCTTGGCTAGGAAGAACCAATATTGTGAAAATGGCCATACTCCCAAAACTGTTGTACAGATTTAATGCAATACCAATCAAAATATTATTGACACACCTCACAGATTTAGAGAAAAAACTCCTAAAATTCATTTGGAAACAGACAAAACCTAGAATTAAGGCAATTAGGGGCAACAAAGGAAAGACAGGAGCCATCTCAATTCCTGACTTCAAACTACACTACAAAGCCACAGTGATAAAATCAGCCTGGTACTGGCAAAGAAATAGACCTGAGGATCAGTGGAACAGATTAGAAGATGCAAGCACAACTACAAAGACACTCAGCCACCTGATATTTGACAAAGGGGCTAAACATGTTCACTGGAAGAAGGATGGCCTCTTTAATAAATGGTGCTGGAAAAAATGGCTCTCCTCATACCAAGGATTGAAACTAGATCCATGCCTATCATCATGCACACAACTAAAGTCTAAATGGATCAAAGATCTCAATATTAAAACAGAAATGCTAAATCTACTGGAAGACAAGTTCAGTGGGAGTCTTGGAGACATAGGGGTAGGCAGAGAATTTATGACCAAAACACAAACTGCACAGGAAACACTTGAAAGAATCAATAACTGGAATCTCATACTATTGAAAAGTTTCTGCAATTCAAAAGAAATCACCAACAGAGTGAAAAGAAAACCCACAGAGTGGGAAAGAATTTTAGCCAGCAACCCCTCAAAAAAAGGACTTATATCCAGAACATATAAAGAACTGAAAAACATCAAGGCCCCCAAATTCAAGGACCCTTTCTAAAAATGGGCATCTGAGATGGACACACATTTCTCAGATGAAGATATACAAATGGCAAATAAATACATGAAGAAATGTTCACTATCACTGGTCATTCGAGAAATGCAAATTAAAATAGCATTGAGATTTCACCTTACTCTGGAAAGAATAGCTGCCATCAAGAAATCAACTGATAACAAATGTTGGCGAGGCTGCAGGGAAAAAGGAACACTGCTCCACTGTTTGTGGCAGTGCAGACTGGTGCAGCCACTATGGAAATCTGTACGGAGATTTCGCAGAAGACTAGGATTGGAAGTTCCATTCAACCCAGCTATTCCCCTCCTGGGTATTTTCCCAGAAAATCTGAAAAGCTCATATCACAGTGATTTATGTCCCCCCATGTTCATAGCAGCACAATTTGTAACAGCTAAATCTTGGAAACAACCAAAATGCCCATCAACTGCCAAGTGGATGAAAAAGATGTGGTATTTTTATACAACTGAATACTACTCAGCTATAAAAAAGGATGATCTTGAGGCCTTCACAGGCAAATGGAGGCAACTTGAGCCAATTCTCATAAGTGAAATAAATAAGAATCATATTTATAAAAATCACATTGTGTGTCTAGTGTAAAAAGTAATAAGAAATGAGGAGTAATAAAACCCAAAATGTGTAACTGCTATTGTAAAAAAGAGATGAAAAGAAAGTGCTCTAAAGGATATAGCTGCATGTATGTTTAAGTGTGTAGGATTGATAAACACATTACTAAGTTTTTGTTGGATTGTTGAACAGAACTGTTTTTCAGTCTCACTATTTGAATGTTCACTTTGTGTGCTTTAATTTTGTAACTTGAACAACTATTTCTAAGAGGACAATATGTAATTTATTAACTAAAAAAAGGTAATAAGAAATGTATAAGTAATAAAAGCCCAAATGTATAATTGCTATTGTAAAAAAGAGAGGAAAAGAAAGTGCTTGAAAGGATATAACTACATGTATGTTTAAGGGTATAGCATTGATAATCAAATATTACTATGTTTATGTTGGATCATTGAGCAGAACTATTTGCAGTGTCGTGGTTTTAATGTCCAATTTCTGTGCTTTAATTCTGTAACTTGAGCAAGTATTTCTAAGATGACACTATGTAATTTGTCAAGTAGTGATTTTTTTAGTGTTTAGTTTATCTCATTTTTTTTGAATTTTGTATTATTGATTCCCTTGTTTTTTGCTCTATTAATAAAAAAGAAATAAGAAGAGTCAAGGTTTCATTTATCAATTTTAATACATGATTCCTAGACAAGCTGATCAAAAGGTGATAGCAAATAGCCTCCCACTGAAACATCAGATATGCACTAGGTACACCTTGCTCAAAAGGGAAAAAGAGTTACAACAGACATGCATCACTTTTTCTTTCAAATTTACTACTCAGATGTATATCTTTCTTCTGTCTCCAGGGCACATTATGTGGTAACAAAGCCAAGGTAAGGAGTTTTTTTTTTTTTTAATAATGCATATAGTAGGCACCACATTAAGCTTTTATGGACATTTTTCAACACAATACTTACTAAAGCTCCATAAGGTACTACATTACCTCTATTTATAAACTGCAAAAATGATCTGTAGGAGGAGGGGGAGTGATCTGCCTCTGGTTATATTGCTATAAGTAATGCAACTACAATTTCAATTTGGTATCTAAGGTAGTATGTGAAATGTGAGAGTTTAAATAATGATATGTAACCACCATCCATCCCCATGGCTGTCATTCTATATGTGCCAATATGATAGGGTCTACAGAGGTGAATGAGGAGTCTTCTTACATTTGATTATTTATCATATGCCAACTAATATTAGAGCTCAGAATATGCTGATACCCCAGTGTGTGGTGTCTTGCATGCTGAGTATTTTTGAGCTGGGAAAAAAATAGGAAGACTTCAAAAGTAAGGACTGCCTTGCTCCCATTTTCCCGTCCCCTCTTCTTTACCTTCTAAATTGATTCATGGAAACTATAGTTTCTCTCATCCAAAGCAAGCCATAAAGCATAGAAAAATCACTTTCTGATATTCTCTTGCCTTTCTGATTAAACTATAGTGGGAAAGTGTGATATGTGTCCTCTCCCATCATGAACTCACCAATCATAATCATTTAGGCTGATTTCTAACAACCTAAATGACAGTCAGCAGCAGTAACCATAACATATTTATTTAACGAAATTTTTGCATGACACCGGAGCTTTCAGTAATGAAGACTCGCACAACCTATAAAGTCTGTCTGTGTGTTTAGGTTCATTGAAGAATTGCTGACCGGGAGAAATACAATCATGAAGGAATTTTCCATGGTGCATAGCCTGAAAACAAGTCATGAGACCTTCATTTGGAGAGGTCCTGCTCAATATGCAAAGACAAAAGATAATTTGAACAAATGGGTCACATTGTATAGCTCTTGTTGCTTTACTAACATTAGATGAAACTCTTTTTATCCAAACATATTTCTCCACAACTACTAACTTTTTTCAATAGATTTAACAATAAAGATATAGTTTCCCCTAGGTGTCTGTTTCCTCATTTTTTTGTTTGTTTGTTTTTCAAGGCAGAGTCTCACCATGTAGCCCACGCAGGCCTCAAACTCTCAGCAATCCCCTGCGCCAACATCTTGAGTGCTGTGTGGGTCCTCATTTCTGAGAGTTTCCCACATCACATAAAATTTTAGTTAAAGAGATGCATTAAGCTTTCCTCATGTTAATGATCTTTTGTTAAAGTGTAATAGGACAGGACCGTTTCAATGGGTAAGGAAAAGATGTTACTTTTCCTCCCCAGTGCTATTGTATGATATGAGAAAGTCAGGAGCACAGGACTAAATATATGTACAATTAAAAAGAAAAAGGGCAGCAGCCCCTAGGCCAGCTTCTAAGTTTTCCATAAGTGAGCTGAATGACAATTCAAAGAGGTATGTACATGAATTCTAATCTGCCCCATTTAACAGATATTTTTAATAAAAAGTTTGCTTAAACAAAATATGCAAAACTTGGAAGTAAAGGAGAAAGGTGACTGCCAGTCCTTTTAAAGTCATAAAGTTAGCATTATCCAAACAACCTAACCAAGAGCTCTCTCTTCTTTTGACTTCCTATTTACTATTAATCTTGGCTTAAACTTTGAAAAGTAGATTTAAACTTATAGAAGTCCACACATTGAAAATAATTTTCTCCAAAGAGAAAATAAAATGACTCTCTCTTAATGTGAAGATCCGAAGGATATTGTACTTTTATGCTACTGCATTCTAGTATGTCAGTGGGTTTTGAATTGTTAAAGGTAAACATACACATGCTACAAATTGATCAGTTCAGTGAATAAAAGTGCTTCACACACAGGGCATCACTAGAACAAAAGTGCAGACCTCCACCAAAGGACAAGAAGACAAATGTCTGGAGGATGCACATGGAAACAAGATCAAGAAAGTACTGCAGAGCTGCAAAGGAGAGTAGGAGCTTCTAAATCCTCCTAGGTGAGCTGGCAGTTTCTGACTGATAAAGCTGACCTTCATTTCCCTAGGAAGTGACAGATCCTTCCTGCTGATTTGGCTTTTGGATCCCCTAGATAAGAGTGCAGGGCATTAAAGCCACTTCGGTCTAACAGAGTCCCGGTCAGTCATTTTACATGTCTGTCTTTACAGTATATATAAGATTTTTCTCATTGAGTCCAGTGGCTTTGGTTCCTTGAACCCTTATTTGAATAAAATTTATTATAGTACTGGTTCCTTTTTATAGATTTTTTTAAAACAAAATATGCAAGATTTCTTAAAAAAATCTTCATGGTATGTCTGTATGACAAATACATGTCCTGGTTTTTTGAAAATTATATGCTGATATTATTGAACTTTATGAATTTGTTTCCTTGTTGGTGAAATCGGAATGTTAGTAAGTAATTTCTTGAGATTATCTGGGATTTTTAAATGAGAGAAAACCATGATCCAGCAATAAATAATCATTATGTGCTTGAATGTATTACACTTATTATAACGTTAACATCAATAGTTAGGACAG
Organism: Hydrochoerus hydrochaeris; assembly: GCA_004027455.1. Taxonomy (NCBI): domain Eukaryota; kingdom Metazoa; phylum Chordata; class Mammalia; order Rodentia; family Hydrochaeridae; genus Hydrochoerus; species Hydrochoerus hydrochaeris. The sequence goes on from PVLA01009099.1 coordinate 34,678, forward strand.
TTGTTGTAGTTGTTAGTTAACTTTGTTATTTTTCTAGAGGGAGTTCCAAGCTGCCAAAAATGCATGTTTATGGTCTGAATGAACAAATCTTTGCTAAGAATTAGTTGGATAAACAAGAAAAGATGTATTTAAATTCCAGGATGCTAAAGGAAAAAACCTCTCATAAAAGAAAATTCTCATAAAAAATCAATTCCATCTTTGATAGGAAATTTGGTACAACACAATGAAAATAAATTACAAAGAAAATGAAATTAAAAAAATGTGGTCCCTATTCTCTTTACTATTATATTAGCTATGAAACCACTGAAAATGTCCTTTGTATTTCCAAACCTTCACTCTCAATTTTGTAACTTTTTTGACCAATGATAAAAAGCTGGGGACTGACAATGTGTCACAGGCTTCACGTGGAGTTGAAATGGTGTAAGACTTACTAAAGCACAGTGATGCAGTGTCCTAAAGAAACACAACCTACCTCTCTGCTGCAGATACTAACTCAACGTGCCAGCATCACTTTTATTTTCTTTTGAATTTCAACGTTGGCACAGGCTACCATGGGAGCCTAAGATAAGTAGAAATTAGCTCATATATCAGCAGCAACATATTCTTCAGTTTCAAACTACAGATTGTAGAAAGGAAGACATTTACATATGTGGGAGCAAAGATAAATGAATGGTGTTGCCCTTTTAATGCCATGCAAGCCTGTTTCCCCCAAAGGATGGAGGCGATGACAAGCACACCTCTTTCCCCACAGGATTGGCCCTTTGACGACCACAGATGCCTGCAAGAACAAATTAAAATCCTTCCCTGTTTTATATTCTCCTTTCAACCTTAAATCTTAAGGGATTAATTTTGAGCCACTTTCTGTTTGCATTGCTTCCTTTGACATGCAAATATAATGCCAGACTACTTTACCTTTTTTAATTAGGGGTAGGAGAGCAAATTTTAGATCCATTCTAATGCTACCAGCTAGCCTCTCCCCACTAGGCTATCTCCCTTTTTAAAAGCAGTTTGTAGTTAGTACAATAGCAGTTGCCAGATTTTAAGCCTGCCACAGTAACAGGCTGGGCTTATGAAAAGATCAGTGATTTATTCTTTAGCTAACACAGTGACGCAGACTTTCCTTGCACATGTATCTTCTGTTTGAAAACTCTAAGGAAAAGCAAGATTTCACACAGGAATCTGAGTTAGAAAACTATAGCATATATTTTTTATATACAATGAAAGAGATACTAGTTTTGAGCTTAACCTGGAAACTCTGTCCTGAATCTTATTGGAGACTATTTTTATCACATTAGGGAATATCCATATATATCATTTTTTTACTTTGTTTAGAAAGCACCCATTAATAAGAACTAAAACAAAGCAACCTTCTTTATCGAGTTAAAATTGATTCCCAAATATTTCAATTCCTGCTTATTGGTTATTTATTGTACTCCAGAATTATTTATAAGTGATCCAATTCCTTTGGAATCAGTTCCAACACTAAGTTGTCCTCTATTAGTGTTATTTTCTTATACTGTATAATCACTCAGTCTTCTGGCCCATTCAATTAATAACAGAATGGAGACAATCCCAACAGGCCTGCCTACATGAGGCTGAAAATGAAGGACTGCAAACAAAGTCTGGGTAAATTGAACAGGAGGCACATCCTAAGTTTACCTTCGAATGGTGCATTTATTATAGACGAGAAATAGCACAAAGAACCACAGCTCTCTTCAAATACGCAGACTCCTATTTCAGACTAGATTTTATTTCAGATACAAAGAAATCTCTGTTTGTGTTGGAACTATTTAAATTTCCTGAACGTTTGAAAAAGAACAGTCTACCAGTGATAGTATTTTGTTTTCCAACATTTGGAATATCTGTAATATAGAATAACTTACAGCTAAAACCTTCTTTAAAATTTAAATAAATATTCTTTAAAATTTAAATAAATTGGGTTGAAGGCAAAGCTCTGTGACAGATCACTACAGACCTTTGTCCTGGATAATGTCTCTTTGTTTTCTGAATTCATTATTCTGTAAGTCTTTGATACATCCAAATATGTTTTCCATCTGTGTTTCTTCAACTTTGTCCCTAAAGACAGTAAGTAAGATTTGGATAAACAAATGTTATAAGCCAATGAGAAGGCACCCACATTTTTAAAAAAAATAATTTCAACATCAATTCTTTGTCATCACAGTCTATTCTTCTGGTTTCCCTTAGTCTTCTGTGCAGAGAAGAAAGAACATAAATCAAGTTGAATAACACCTTTTGTCTATATTTTCAGTTATAATTGTACTGTCAGCCCCAGTCAGGATGTCTCTTTTATCTAACCTTCTCTTGGTTTAAACTGTAATAAAAGCATTGTTTTCCTGGTCACACATTTTTCACTATATGTACTTTACAGTTTGTATTTTCCCACCCTGCCACCAGTTTTATCTCCAGATTAATCCAGTGAGGTAAGCAATCCAAATAATAATATATATCATTCCATTTTATAAAGAAGAGAACCACAGCACAGTAACACAGGTAGTTGCAAAGTAGCTGTATAGCACACAGCCATTCACTACGCTGTTCAGATTTATCATTCTTTGCACACATCAGTTTGCCAAAGCATCAGTTCAAAGTTATACCCAGCCTCCAGGCATTGACCAGTAAACTAAGGATTTTTTTCATTTCTTTAATGATTATATCTTCAAAAGTTATATAAGTAACTACATAATAGCTTCAGTTTTATATCTTGGTCTACAAAATATTTACTCCTTGGCCCCAAGTGGAAGTCTGCTATTCCTTCTCTGTAGTATAAATTCTACAAGAAAAAGATCTTCAAAATAAATACTCAGGGCAGCTTAAGAAACAAGAGTTAGCATTAAATTGAGGAAAGAAAGCAATAGTAAAAATACACAAAAATGAATTAAAAAGAAGTAAGTCATTGAAAGTCAAGACTTGACAGAACAGCAAATTATACCACAGGAAAAAAATAAATTAGAAAGGTTCACATTTAAAATGGAAAAATATATTAAACATTTAATAAAAATGTTTAATATATTTGTTTTCAATTATCTCTTCAAATTTAGCTTGCAAATTTCTGAAGAGAAAAATTCAATTTCTTTTAGCTTACATTTTATATTATCATTAGCCTCTAAACACTCAATAAAATATAACAAACATGTATATATACCATGAATATCCTATATATCATTTCTTAAAGAAACCTAATGTAAGCTCTGCTCCATCCATAAACTGAGTTATGATAGGCTAAACTACCCCAAAATCGGGAGGGCCAAATGTCTGAGACATACAGCTAGCCGATCTGAGTCACATGGCAGAGTACTGTGACGCCCAGCTCAGCCGTCTTGCTCCAAGATTTCTACATTCAGCTGAGCTAATGCACTCTGCATTATGCTGATATACATCCCCTAATTGCCAGCCATGGATAAGCTTATTCGGATACGGAAACACACAACAGAAAAGTCTCTTTAATGCAATCTGAACAGTATTTTGACAGTGATGTTCAGAAGGCTTTCAGTGCATCAAAAACACGTGTCTAGCCTTTTCATTCAATCAGGTCAACTTCCTCAAGGAAAGAGACTAGAGTTCATTTATGAAGCTGATTCCCATATGCTATTTGGATAACCTCTGAACCTAGGGAAAAAATAATCGCTTTGCTCCTGGATTTCAAAGTTACTCGGTGAACACTTTGCCAGACTTTCCCTTTAACATGTTCAGTTCCTGAGTCCAGTAACTCTTCAGACCTGAAGAACAGTTCCATTTTTGCTCCCTTCTTTTGTCTTACCTCTTTAGACTGCTTGCAGCCATCAGGTCTCAAACTTTGCTACATACAGTACCAATCGTCTGGGATGCTTTTTACACTTGCATTGCCCTGAGCACACTCCACACTAATTATTTCAGAATATCTGAGGGTTGAACAAGGCATACAGAGTTTAACGATCATCTGGTGATTAGAGTATGCTGTGGAAACTGCAAACTCAGAGCTTATTATCCAACTAAAATGTCTTCACTTAGGAATTCAAAGTGTTGCACATGACAACTATGACTTATCTTTGAAAATTACTCTCTAAAAACCTACATGACAGCCAAACTTGAAGATGACTTGTGCTATTTTGCTGATGAAGCTGATCTCTTCATGTAAGGGAGCTACCTTATCATGTGAACTTGCTGGGCACTGTAAGTATCGGCTTCTCCAGAATGTCCCTCCAAAGTCCCAAAAAGATGGATCAGAATGTGGCTTTTGCAATCAAGGAACTTATATTTCAGAGTTATGCTATACAATATCTTGTACGTTGAGTTAACAATAGTTAATTTAGCAAACATATACTGAATAATTTTGCCCATCAGCTATCTAATGATTAGGGACTATAGTTATTACTGTGACTGCAACAGTGTATGCCTAGTTCTGAGTTGCAGCTTATGACCTGGGTTCTTCTTATCTTATACTTTGACACTGAAACAATGCCTTTTTGAAGTAGATGCTGAATAAATATTTTCGGTACTTAAGAAAATAAGAATATTCCAAATAAGAAACATTGTATGAATATAATACTTGAAACAAAAAATAGTGGTTTTCACTAGAAAGATGAATTGTAATATGTCAACTTGAAATCCTATAACCTTAACTTTGGATTACAGAATCAATGAAAATATTGCAGGATCTCTCAGTGAGTAAGTGTGCCATCTTTTGAGCCAACGTAGTCATTACCTTCATAATATCTGCACTAAACTATAACCTAGGTTCAATTTTCGATTGACCAATCATTAATTACTTAGGCTTCTGTTCTCTTTCAGATACTCATCAGGAAACTGAGGTAAAGTAGTGACTCGGGAATTTATTCATTCATTATATTTTCAAGCAACATTTATTAAGTGCTTCTTCTAGATGCTTAGGGATACTGCAAGAAAAGAAATAAACCAAAATATTCACCTTTTCAATAACCTGATTAAAAGTTAGTTCTGAACTAAACCATACACTATTTTTTCAGTTTAACTAAAGACAACTGGAAAATGTAACTATTACTAATCCCTCCTAAATGTGCATACATGTGTATATCAGTAAGGACACAGCAATAGAAAAACCAAGGATAACTTCATGGGCTACTCATCACTTTTCCAGTTAAAAATGAGCGATGTTCTTCTCAGCCACATTCATTCCTTGAACCTAACAATACATGTCTTTGGGCAGCATATTGTGCCCCTTCAGGCAGAAACAATCTGTTTCTCAGGTTTTTTCCTATCTATCAAGTCAGAGACAGAAAATGGGAAGATGACTTGTGGAAATACCAACTAAGCAAGTTTTCTATAATTTCTATGTCTTTTCCTGAGGCAAGATATCTTTCAGCTCTCTTCAGAGATGGAGCAGCTGATGGGAGGATATTTGGGATTCTCTCTACCTTGGAAATGTGCAATTTACATTTATTATTTCAGAATATTTCATACCATATATTATTCTGTTTATTTGTGAGAAAAAAAATAGCTAGTTGGAGGTTTTCAGCTAAAAGAAATGGAAAATCCTGCCAAAATCCTAAGAAAATTTAGTATTTCATCTCTAAAGAGATTGGAGATAGTTATAAGAAATTTTCGAGGTTAGTTAATTCAGCAGGTGAATGATGACAAAAGTTCTGACTTCTGCCTTCCATGCCCAAAGTGTCCCCAGTCCTAATCGATTTCAGATGTCTGCAGTGGCCCCAGGTATCACATAGGAACATTTGACAGTAGAAAAGAAACAAAGAATTTGTCTGCTCTAACGTTTCCCTTTAAGACTGATGAAAATGTTAGCTGATATCCTGAACCTATATCCTTTCTTCCGTTTTGGCCAGATGGGCCCCACATAGCAGAAGAATAAAATTAGCAGGATTGGTTTCAGTGCTTTCAAGCTTTCAATGATACCTGAACTTGATGCATGCATACCACCAGTTCACTGCTACTGGTTTAGACTCTAGAGTGTGAATAAAGATCAAGCTTCTAATTCCTGGAAAGCTAATCTCAGCAAAAGACACTAGGAAATCTGTTGCTAATTAGTCAACTTTATCTTCAATTTGTATAATATGTGTTAGAAGATAGATGTAGATACTAATTTGAACCTTTTTCTCCAAAGAACTTCAGCGTTGGCAGAGTAAGTATTAGAATGCCCTGGGGGAGGAGGGGTTAGAGAACACTGAGGCGTAGGTTTCACTCACAAAGATTCCGATGTAATGAGCGAGAACACAGCCTGGACATAAAGACTGCAAAAATCTTAAAGTTGAATCGAATATATGTAAAGTTGGAGAAGCGGTATTACCAAACAGTATTTTATAAACTTTAACGCTGACCGAAACTGCCTGAGACTATTGGTTAATTGCCCACAGATTATGATTCAATCAGTAGTATTTCTAACCATTTCCTGTTGATGCTGATATAGCAGGAGTGAAGAAACACTCTTTGAATTGCAAAGCCCTAAACCTAGGGCTCTAACTCTATGGTTCCATCATACTCGTAATCAAAGTATACATAATGTGACTGTTGCGTGGCTGATTTTTTTTTCTGGCCATGAGATTTTTAGAAGAGTTAGAAAATGGTTGACTGCACAATAGGTATAGTACTTCATAACAATTCATATATTTCACATCTTTGAATGTTCCAGAGACTGTTTCTGAGCAGTGATGAGTGGCAGATGGACTAATTAGAAGATGTAACTGTGATGATCACAGATGAGAAATTCTAGAATAGTCATAAAAGCTGATTTGATTTGCCTACCTGAGAAGTTTTGATGGGTAACAAATGTCTGTATGTAGAAACTGTCAAATTATTTGCAGAACTATTGGACCCTTGTAGTTAATGCTTTCATACAAGTCTCACCATGACTTAGAAGACAGGCTGCCAAAAGCCAAATTGGGCATGGAAAGCTGCCTTTTGTCCCTCTGGCAATTTGGTAGAAACTTTCTTCAAAACTATTAATATTTTTATGTTTGAAGACCTAGCATTACCCTGCATGAGTCCCAAGAAGGGATTATGCAAAGATATTTTATATTAGACTGCCCATGTTCATCCTTGTTGAGCTCAGAAGAAAAAGGCTTGGCTTTTAACCACAAGGAGTCAGTTCCTTTTTTATAAAAACACAAAACCATAGTCCATGGTACAGAGAATCCAAGGAGCATACAACTATGACAGACACTTAGAGTGACAATGAATTATTCTTCCATACTATAAATGAAAAAACCTGGAGCTTCACTGCCTACCTTATCCTTTACTATAGGGCTATAGTAAAGGATGGCATATCCATATAATTGGTCATCACAGGACTGAAAAGCAATGAAGTGTTGTCCTAATGTGTAGTTTTTTCATGTGCATGACAGGATGTTCCTGAGCAGTGTTCAGCCAACAAAACAGATCTTCAAGAAGGTTCCACAGAGAAATGGATGAAGACTTGCATGCACCAGTATCTCAGTGCCACCACTGTCACTCTTGAGTTTATTTGTCTTTGATACTCTAGATATTTTGATTTCTTTTAAAAGAAGTTCCATTTTCAAATATTTGGAATAAAATAATCTGTAATATTGACAAAAGTGAAATGACAAACAACAATGTATATTGAATTTAAATAGGGAGTGACCCTTTTCTAGAGGTAACTAGAAGAGTTCATCACTTTTCAGGGCTGCTGTGATTCTTTGTCCCTCACACTGCCTCAGTGCTTTGCTCCTTTTGTCTCTCCCCGGTATGTAACCTGTCTATCTTCATCCACCTGTGTCCTAGAGAGTAATATGATCAATGCAAATCAGTAGACAGCAGTGTAGACCAAAAAATGCAGTTTGTGATCTGGTGGAGGCCACATCACACTGTTTAAAGGCACTGTCATCTAAGCCATCCTTTCCAGGCTTGAATTCTGGATTTAGCCACTAATAGCTATTTTACTTAAACTTTATTTGACCCAATTTCCTCATCTTTAAAAAGTAACTACATTAATAAAAGTTCCTACCACACAGGGCCCTATAAGTAGTATAATAGACATTTTAACATTTAAAAACAAAAACAAAAAAACCAGTATAAGTGACACAGGACTTCAAAACCTTAAGGAATCAGCAATCATTACCATAATGCCTTTTTTTGTCTTTAAAATAGCTGCAGATACCTTCAGACATAGTAAAAATCGAACAGAACAGAACAGAACAGAACAGAACAGATAGAAACAATAAAAACAAAACAATGAATGGAAGAAATAAACTAATAGTAAATTCAAAGTGGCTACTGTAGTATCTCTTTCTGTCTTTCAGAAGGCTGCATATACCCTCAGATTTAACATAATTAAACAAGACAAAAGAGAATAAAATCCAACCCAACAAAATAATGAAAATGTTATGGTTTCCAGGCTAGGATGGTTTCCTGGTGGGGCCTTGTTCTTCCCCTCTGCAGTTCGCAAATGGCGCTGACTCATAGAGAGAGGCTTGGGTCTGGCTGTCTCCCCTCCAGCAGCCCATGTATGGTGCTGGTTTCCAGGAAAAGATCTCCTGGTTAGACCTGGTGCTCTCCCTTCATAGTTGATAAATAAATTTTAAATTTTTAAAGGCTGACAGGTACATAAAACTGATACAGAAATTACAAATTTTGTACCACACTGTTTACTTCCATGATTTTGTGATCTTTCTTCTAATGCATGGATATTTTTTGCCTTTTCTTATTTTTGAATAAATTAATACATATTATTTTTAATTTGGTCAAAACCATACATCAAAATGAAGTTTCATCTGTTATCAATTAGCTATTGCTACCTAATAAACTAACCCACAAGTCAGTGACTTAAAGTAAAAACTCATTTAATACTAGATCTCATGCATATGAAGTTTGCTTTTCTTAGCTAAGTGTGCTCATGGGCCTGTAGGTGACTGAGATCACGCTCTGGGAATAGTTTGGTTGTGGAGCAGCTCTGGTTTCCACCTCTCTTACTCTCCTCAGACCCACAAAAATGCCCAATCTGTCTTCTTTATAGAAATAGAAAAGCAGAAGAGTGCAAAGAGAAGCAATAAAATGTGCAAGGTCCCTTGCAGTCTAGGCTCAGAAGTAGCACAGATTTGATCTAATACTGTTGATCCAAGCAAATCTCATGGCTGATGTCAGAGTCAAGAAATTGAAATATTTGGCCAATGTCATATGGTAGAAACTAAAGATCGTGGATCACATTCATAAGGGAGACAAACATTAGGATGTGTACCAGTAATGAAACCTACACCACCGTTTTCTGAGCTCTGTCCAAGAATCCATTCCAGTTAATTACTCTTGTGACTATAATCATGAGTATTGGAATCAAACATATCTGGCTTCAAGTTCTAACTCAGCTACTTACTGTGTGACCCTGACAAGTTCCTTCATCTCTGAATCTGTTTCCTATTTGTAAAATACAAATAAAAAACAATTCTAGCATAATTAATAATTAAATGGGCAATCATTATAAATTTCTGAGTAGTATACTTGACCCACAGGAATACTTAATAAATACTCATTCATAGTCTTAATGTCAGTTAAAATCATCACCTTCTAAAATAAACTGTCATGATCTTCCTAATAAAAATGATCTTACTCCTCTGAAGTTCTTTACACCCATAATTACTCCAGCTGATCATCTGATGTGCATCACATGCAGCTTGGTACTGTAGTTATTTCTGTACCTCTCCTACCGGATTGTAAACTTCTGAATAGACAGGGACTGCATTTTGTGCATTGTTGGATCCCTATCACTCAGAGAGTCTTTACTACAGGTATAAGACTAAGGAGAGTTTACATGTTTGCAGTGCTTTGTACCTACTTCAGTGTCCTTTAATCTAATTGCCTCCATGTAAGTAGGAAGGGAGTTTATGGGTAAGAAAACTAAAGATAAAACTTTGAAATCTGCCTGAGATCACATGATAAAAGGCATAAACATCATTTGATTTCTTATTTTCTGCTTTTACTCAATTAACTTTTACTATAGAGGCCCATTCATATTTATGGTGGGAGCAAAAGTGGTAAAGTCAACAAACATCCATAAAGGAACTTTTAGTAGCCAACACCAGAGTCTTGTGAAATACTCTGTGATACTTAATTTTTCTAGTCATTATGCTTAAAATTTGAGGAAACCAACAGTCTCAAATCTATTCAATTTTTGTACTGGTTTTTCTTTTCTTTGTTATTTACTATATATAAAATTACATAAATAAATGAATGTTCATTTATGAAAGCAAAGTAATGCTTATACTGCTAAATACTACAGTTATCACTTAGCTTGGGTTAAAAAAAGGGACTTATTATTAAGTGTTCCTTATACTACGGATGTAATTTAAAAAGGCGGAATCATTGAACCTAAAGAAGAGAGAGGAAGAGAGGGAAATGCCTCCATTCCCAATCTGAATGGATAGTCTCTCATTTATCATCACTTTTATCTTTAATCTCATGACACAAAAGTGCTCTGGCTCCAGAGAATGATATTCCTAGCGAATCTACCCCAGACTTTTTGCTCACAACTACACAGGAGTGTTCACTGATCATAGTGGCTAAGCACATATGCCTAATTACTTTCTCCTGAGATATGTATGTCTTTCCTTAATAATATTTCCACCTATATCTTGGACACATTGTTGTGGTCTACAGAAGCCTAAACTTTAAGATTATAAAATCAGCAAAAATATTTCCTCTATGTTTATATTCTACTATGACCAAAACTCAGTATGAGAACTAATGAAAAGTTAATGAAATACCTTGTTCTGTATAAATGCATTTCATGTTTAAGAATTTGTTGAGTAGAGCAATGTCTACAAGAGTAAATTGAATTAGCAAGTTAAATATTATTATTCAACATATAACCTCCAAAAGGCTGATAAAAAGTGCATGTGATCTCAGAAATTAAAAGAAAATGAGAGGAGGAGACAGGGTAGGGAAACTAAGGGAAAGGGAGGGTACCCTGTGTAACCAATAATCTAATTAATAGAGTAGTACCCCCTTCAGGATTATGACTCACTCTTATGCCAAAGGAATAGACTATGTCCATTTATTATAGTGTTTTACTGTGCTTGATCAGGGAAGCATCCCAAGAAATTACTGAACAAGTCCATAACGGTAAAAATTGCACTTTACAAATTCAATTCATGCTGGGCATGGAGGTACACACCTGTAATCCCAACATTCAAGAGACTGAGGCAGGAGGATCACCATGACTTCAAGGACAGTCTGGGCTATATAAGCAAGTTCAATGTCAGCCTGCACTACATAGCAAGACCCTTGTCTCAAAAACAAACAAACAAATGAATGACCTTAATCTACGTTCCTTGCTCAGTTTGGTGAATGAATACGGCCTACAACCCATCCAATTTCCTTTCTGTCAAGTCACTAAATATTTCCTCTACATAAATATCTGCAGAAATCTAGGTCACAAATTCCTCTGGGTTTCTGGGCACACACAAAATAATCTACTTGTATTCCAGGTAAGATCTGAAAGAAAAATGTGATATACATTCTGCTCACAGAGATATAACTTTTTATGACAATGAATTTTTTCTCTTAGAATAAATAATTATATTTAAAAAGTGGATGTGTAATAAAAATTAAATATTAATATTTAATATTAAAAAGTGGCCTGGAATGTTATCATCCTAATGTTTAGGTAAAAGCTGCCTGAGACTCCCTCCTGCTCTGACCAATTTGCAATCTATGGGCAACAGGACACAGGTGAGAGTGTGGCCCTGTATTGCAAAGTGATTTGTGTTCTGTGATTTTTCAGACACTTGTATTCTTCATATTTCTCCAGTACCTTATGCAAGAAAGATTTTTCCACCTTAGTAGGACCTTTTTACCCACCATGTTAATCCAATGATGCCTTGAAACTTTAATGCTACGGCTTCAAAGATGAAGAAATTTCACACTGCCCTACATTAATCTTCAAAAGCACTGCTCATTTATTTAATTTCAAATAATCAAAACTTTATAATTTTCATATGATACTGCATTAGCTAAAAAAGAGAAATGTGTTTTTCTCCCTTTAAAAGTTTACTGGGCATTTATTATTTTAGAGTTTTACTCATAATTTTTTTTCAGATTTACCAAATTCTTTATGAACTAAATATATATAAAACTTATTTCTCGATATGTAGTAAAATGTTTTGTGAAACTATGTAAAAGATTATATTTTTATCATTAAAATTAGTATTTATTTAAAACACTACCATACTCAGATAATTGCCCCTAGAGTACAGATGAGGATGACTATAAGCTCATAAATTTTATAGAATACTTAATAATGGTAACAACAACAATAATCATCACCGATTGAGAAGCTACTGTGTTCCAAGAACTATGCTAATTACATATAATAGACATTATCCAATTTTAATGAGTACAATAAGGGTAATATTGCCTCACTTGTGATGACTAAATCTGTCATCTTTGCTAGGGGTGATGCTGCCCAAATGTTTGGTCAGACACCAATCTATTATTTAGATGTGATTAACATTTAAACCGGCAGACTTTGAGTAAGTGGGTTGTGGTTGGCCCCATTTGATCAGCTGACAGTTTTCAGGAATGAAAGACTGAGCTCCCCAGGAAAGACATGATCTGCTCCACTTTGCCTTCAGATAGAAGCTGCAGTATTAACTCTTAATGAGTCTGCACCTTGCAAATTTTGGATTTGCCAGTTGTCACAACTACATGAGCCAAATTCTTAAAATAAATGTTTGTCTATATATAAATGTGCTTTAGTTCTGTTTCTCTGCAAAACCTGTATTAATGCAATTTCTATTTTGTATATGGGCAAACTGAGACTCCATGACTAAAAAAGTAAGCAAAGACATACAACCAGTAAGTGGCAGAACCAAGATTTACCCACATCTCCGACTCCACTGTCTGTGAACTTGTGCTGCTTCTCAGCATAAATCCAATCCCAAATGACTACAAAATCCTTGTAGCTCTTCTTGTCACACTAATGTTGATGGCTTTAAGAACAGTGATGACCGTAAATTTTAATGATTGCTAATTTTGACACTCATTTGAATGTTGAGCATAGTTCTAACTTATCACAGAATTGCAGCACAACTTTGCGCAAAACAGAACTCTTGGCCTCAATTTATCCCCAAAATAAGTAGGATTTAACTGGATAATGTGTGTCAAACCACAAGCTTATTAACAAGAGATTCAACCTCCATTTCCCTCATAGGAGCAGTGTCCTATTTTGTTTCAACTAAGTGTTTTTTAGAGCCTATTACTCTTTGTAGTAGATAAGAAATTCTGTTTTCAGTGTTAAAACAAAAAGACTTCGTTATAACAAAATCATCTAGGGGCAAGATTTAGGCAAGAGTTCTCCAATTTGTAGCTGTTCCTTTTCATCATGAAAACCTACATTATTCAATGTAAGTCCAGTTTACTACTCAGGTAGGAGCTTACACGTATCCAATGACACCAAAAGACCAACCCTAAAATTTCTGGAAAAATCTTTATCCTTCCAAAGTTCCTTAAAGAGTAAGTCTGCAAGTCAAAATTATTCTTAACAGTTAAATTTGGGCCTCACTGAGTATTGTAAGACTACACTGGATTTTTCTTGTATTATATGGATGCATTCTGGTGATCAGGCTATGAATTGTGAATTAATTAGGTTGGACAAAAATTATGTAAAATAAGAGGAAAACTAAGCCTTATGAATTAAATTAATAATTTCCAAAATTGATACGCTATAATGTTTCTTATTATGGGCCTAGCTAGACATAGCTGAATAGTTTCAGCTTATGAAATAAAACATTTATAGAGTGTAGAAAATATGCAATCAGAGCTTCCAGATTACAATAACAAATAATGTAGTGAAGTCTTTTTACTATAAAAGATAATAAAGTTACTCCTTTTCATTGCAGTAAATTAGCTTTAAGATATTAATAATTATCTTTGTCAAAGAAGACCTTATATAATATGAACAATAATGACCCATTGAAGGATTTGACTTACCTATCATCAAGTAATTACTCAGACTGATGTGTAAATTGTTCCGAGTAAGATCTTATGTCTATGTTGTCTATGAACTTCTTGGCATAGAATTGAAGACTGCACAGATAATAGGTCATTTCCTTTAAAATTAGTACTTTTCAAATTTTTAAGGGTGAAAAAGAGAGAATAAAACTTTAGAAACACTTAAAAATATAAATCTAATTTTTTTGTAAAATCTATTGTCACTTTCTTAATAAGGAATACATCTCTCATAGCTTGCAAACCATTATGGGATACAAAGACAGTCTATGTATATTTTAGATACAGAAACAAACATGGAGAGAACTGATGAATAACAAATAGCTGTTTCCTTAGTGCTTTTATAAGTTTACTAGAAAAAAAAATCTATCTTCTTCAAGGCTTTTTTACTTCAAAACAAGTCCATTTGTGAGGAAAATGTTTCAATTAAAAAAGTACCTTTTACAAAAGATCTGTATAGGAATATGTTTTGGCTTCCTTTTATTTTTTAGTACATGAACACACATAAACTGTGTACTACATGGAAAAATGTGATTTTTGAATAAATAATTCTTTGTACTTATTCTGAAAAATAATTGCTACAGTAAAACTGCATTGAAATTGTCAGTTTATGTAGCACAATATGAAAGATAACTTCTCATATGATTTAATTATATGGGAAAACATTTTTCTTCAGGAAAAATGATGACATTTTCTCCATTTTTCAAGATTTAATTTTACAAATGCATTAAAGAAAACCATAACACTTCTGAAAAATTCTGATAATAGTTCTGTTAACATGTCCATCAATTCCATAACAATAATGGCAATAGCAAAATATTAGAAATTAACCTTTAGTGTGAAGCATAGGCAATACTTAATTCAAGAGCTCTATGAAATACTTATTTTTCAATTAATAGGATTATATTAAACTCTTAAAAATTTTATGCTTGTAGAGTTTAATGTTTATGGAGATGTTGAATTAAAGATATTAAATATTCTTTCTATATACCAACCAGCCATATTCAACCTATTATTAATATCTTGCCTTAGCGTGGAATTTTTATTATAATTAATGAATCAGTATAATAAATCATTATTAACCACATAAGTTTACTTTTATTCCAGCTACATCTTCATAGGTGAAGCAGTTTTGTCTGTTTCTTTTAGTGGCAATATATATTTCAGTTGGCAGATATAGTTACCCTAATTTTTGGGAGAACAACATTTCCTGGGATCAACTTTCCCTGGTATGATCCAAGTTAGAAATAATCAAAAGTAAAGCTTCATAAAATTATGTTAGACTCTGAAACTTGTCGTTGGATAAAGGTAAATGCAGAATTCACAGGCTTTTTCTAACACATTTATTTCTCACTCTGATGCAGGTTCTCTGCCTGCTGCTGGTCCTGCTGACTAAAAGAACCTGCATTGTCCACACAGGAAGAACGGTAGCCCCAGAGTCAGCAGCCTTTCTTAGCTTTCACACTAGCTCTTGCCGTGTTCTTTCTCCTACTGACGGTGCACAGCTTCCAAATTTCCTCGCAAGATATGCTTTGCCCAGATCCTCCAAGTTCTAGAGAGGATAGATTCATTACACAAGACCTCCTCACCCACCTTTTACTAAAAAACCCTCATAAAGATTTTGAGACACTCTCTTCATCTAGGAACTGAGACTAACACTGAGTGTAATGTCAGTTGTCCAGGATGGTTACTTCCTTTAGGCCAGAAGTGAAGTAGAAACTATTGCAATGATAGACAAACTACTACAATGATCGTTTTGAGGGTAGCATGGTCCATAAAATGACACTCAACTGCCTAGACAAGGCAGTCATGGTTGCTATAATATACAGTGGAGCCTAAGCCTTAATCAAAGTCATCTGACATACAAACATCTCTGGTTTGACATCTCTAGTTTTGGCAACAGTGGCAGTAGGAGTAAAATATATGTTCAAATGTCCAGCCAGGATCAACTCAGCAAAATTATCAAATGGAATATTGAACTCTGCCACTGTGATTGGGTTGGTATGTGCTTGTCCTTGTAAGTAGAGTAGTATTTGTTTTATGTAGTGGATGTGCTGACATTTTGTGTATATATATTTTCAACTGTTAGCCATTCTTGGTGAGTTTTTCTATTTAACAATATGTACTGATCTTTTTCATCTCTCCTGATAAGTTTTAGCTTGAAGCATACTTTGTCAGATATAAGAGTGGCTACAGGTGTTTGCCTTCAAGCTCTTTGCATGGAGTATTGGTTTTCATCCTTTCATTTTCAGGATTGAGTTTCCTTATGAATGAGGTATATCTCTGTCAGAAAATGTGTAGTGATTTTTTTTAAGTTTTGATTTACTCTGCCAATCTATGTCTCTTGATTGGAAGTTAAGATCATTTACACTCAGTGGTATTACTCTAAGGTCTTTACTGAGTCCTGTTATTATATACTTTTTCCCAGTGATGGTTTCTTTATATTTTCCTTTTGTTTAACTGCTCTCTCACTTACATATAGTCTTTCTTTTGGGCCTTTGGTGATGTTTCCTTACATCTGTTTAGGATTCTTCTGAGTACTTTCTGCAATACTGGTCTGGTGGTCATGAATTTCTTGGAAAGTCTTTCTTGTCAGTTTTGAAGGATAATTTTTCAGGATTTAGTAACTAGAGATCAAAACTGTTTTCTTCTAGAGCTTGAGAATCTTACTGCAAGCTAAGCTGGTCTTTAAAATTTGTGATAAAAACACTATTAGTCTGACAGCCTTGCCTTATAAGTTATCTGATGCTCTCCTCTAATCTCTTTTAGTAGTCTCTCTTTGTTCTGAATTCACAGGATTATTACTGTGATGTGTTGTGCAGACATTGTTTTCTGCTCATGACTCTTATGGTTCTAAATGTCTCATTTACCTGGATATTCATTTCATTTTCTCAATTTCAAAATTTTCTGGTATGATTTTTGTGAATAAATATTCTGTCCTGTTAGTAGCATTTTCCAACCTTTTCTTAACTCCTAGGGTCCTTAGATTTGTTTATTTTCTTGAGTCATCTAACGGCTGTTGGATCCAGTTTTCATGGTGTCATGTTATTTTAGGGTTTCACTGATTACCTAATCTACTACCTTAACCTTGGCTTAAGTCCTGACAAACTGTCCTTAAATTGGTAGTGCTTGCTGCCCATAATTTTAGTTGAATTTTTCATGTTTATGGTTTCTCCAGGATTCATTTCATAATTTCTAATTTTTTTCCTAAGATGATCACTCATATTCTGCATGGTCTGCCTTAGGCCCTTCCATTGCTTATTTTTATGTTCTTTAAGTTCATTGAAGAACTTACTAATGTTAGTATTTATCTATTTTTACATATTCTTTGAGCTCCATGATCAACTTAATTTCTTCTTGCATCTTTTTTTTTTTTGGTCTGAACTTGGCATTCTTTTTTATTTTATTTTAAAAGAAATAAAACCCAACAAAAAAAATAGAATAAATCAAATTTTGAAAAAGCAATAAAATTAGTATGGAACTTCAAAGTAGTATAATAGGAAAACAACAATGGTCATCATAGTATATCTTGTTATGTTCACAATAGTTTTCCATTCCATCAGATACAGCAAAATCAAAACAAAACAGCATGAAACCAATCAAACCATAATACTGAATAAAGTAAAACAATCAGAACAAAAGAGTGAGAATGATATTGGATTTCAAAAACAAGATAGAAAGAAATCCCTTGTATTTGCTCTATTGCTTAGTTATCCTCCCTACAGATGCTCAGACCACTGGCCCCAGGCCTGCAAAATCAACCAAACAATACCAGCATTCAGTTGCTTTTTGTACCTCAGTTGCTATCAATTCAGCCTGTCCTCCAAACCAGCCAGTTACTTATGTGGCTTTCCTGAAAGCCAGGCTAGGTGGCTTGTGGGTCAGCTCCTCCCAGTCCCACCATGGCCAGTTCTCTGGAGGTGCTATCTATACTTGGCATCTTGACATAATTTACTTATTCATTTTTTCACTTGTCTAGAAATTCTTTTGTGAACATGACTTTTGGGAAGCTGTGAGATTTTGGTTGCATACTATTACCTTGTTTTCTCATGATTCTTGTGTGTTGAAAATTGTATATCATTTAGGATAGAAAACTCTGCCACTGTTGAAGAGATCTCTTTAGTATACATAATTCTCACTGTGATGTGTCTTTGACTTTGGTTGTGAGTCACAGAAGTGAGTTCAGCTTCAATCACTGCATGATTCAGAAATTACAGTGTTCAAAGTACCAACCACAGGACTTCATTTTAGACTTGTTTGAAAAATGTATGCCAATCAGGTTGTAATCCAGCGGTTGGAATTAGCTGTGCTCTGACTAACCCTGATGTATAGTTCAGTTCTCTCAATGAATGCTACTTCTTGTAGCCAAGGAAATCTAAGAGCAAAGCTAACACAATTTGAATGACATTAAGGGTTTCTGACTATGTTACTTTTTCTGAAGGGCAGAAAATATTTTTGTGTCACTCTCTTACTTTGGGGAAACTTGAAGTCATAATCACTATGAAGATAAATTTTAATGAGAGGTGAAAATCCGAAGTACCAGATAGCCCATCTGCCCTGCTCTCTAGCTCAGGAAAGCTACTTACTCTTCTACCTACTTAGGTTTTTCAGAGAATGAAAGTAGATTAATATAGGGGTATGCACATTTTCATTTGCATTTAAGTTTCATTATTTCTTGAAAAAATTATCCAGTTTTAATGATAATATTTTGGATCAGGAGTTTTTGCAAACCCAGACAAGTCACATGCAGTTATTTCTTTGACTGGCTGCTACAATTATCTTCCATGGAAAATTGTAAAGCAAAAACATTGAGACTGTGTTCTAAATTAGTAACATCCTTAGCATCCCATAGTAAACAAAAACTCCAACTTAATAACCATCAAATTAAATGAAAACATAGGTCATATTCTTTTTTATCTTTTTTATTTAAAGAGAAAAAGTATAAAAAGGATAGAAATAATACAGAATTTCCAAAAAGAGATAAACAGTAAGAAATCACTAGTTGATAAATTACATGTTGTCCTCTTAGAAATAGTTGCTCAAGTTACAAAATTAAAGTATACAAAGTAGACATTCAAAGAGTGAGACTGTAAACAGCTACTCATGTATGAGTCTCTACATGTATTTCTATCCTTTCTCTATTAGAGGGAAAAACAAAACATAGTAAGACAAAACAAAACAAATTCCTATAAAAGCATGAAACCAAAAAAAATCTTATAAAACCACAGTATAAGGTGATCTACAATGGTTAGTGTGTTGACTCTTATTATCTTCAATAGAATTGTCTATATCATCAGGCATAATTGAATATAGCAGTACATAACAATATTAGTAAAAATAAATCATTGTAGACAGTATAAAACGTCAAAGGCAGGTAATAATCAAACCAGAGTGGATATTCTAGTGGATCTTGTTATCTTAAGTGCAGTTGTCTATACTCTCAGACTTGATACTGTCAATCATAACAGCTTTGAATAAAATCTGTCAATACAAAACAGCAATCTAACAAACCAGATTCAATTAAGATCAGTCTTGGTAAAACAGTAAGTTATACAGAGCTCCAGATTAAGTTAATAGGAAATTAAGGTTGATTACCATACTATATCCTGCTATTTTTGGGATAACTGTCTGTGCCCTCAAATCTAGTACAAGTAGACAAACTGGAATAAAATATAGTCCATTGAAGCAGAGTGGTGTGAATCATGTGGGTTTTAAATCCTGGTACACTATTAATAATATCCTCTGCCTTGTTTTTTTTAGGCTATTCCTACCCTTTCATTAACACAGGGTGCTGCACATTTTGGGTCCCACCAACTCCCTCAGTTTTTAGATTGGGGGGCAACCTGTTTTTTTTTTTCCAGCCTGCTTCTTACCTAAGTGATTCCAAACCTTCTCACTCCTGGACTTAATCTCAAGTTGTATTCCTTTACCTATAAAAGCCTGAAGGTTTTTCTTCGTTATAGCTGAGTAGTTCTCTTTTTTAAAAAAAATTTTATTTTTATTTTTTTTTACTTTAAAGAGAATAAAACAAAAGAGGACAGATCTAAGCAGATCAGAACAGAACAATGTAAGCAACACAGCACTTCACAACAACACAATTCGATATTAACAGTAGCTATCATAATGTCTATTTCTTTGAAATAGTTGAGCTTAGCTTTACACACAATAGTGTCAAACATAACAAAGTAGAATAAAACAACTCAAGAGAATGGAAGTATTGCAAGGCATTCTGAACCAAATAACCGAAGATGAACAATGGTTGCTATATTATCTCATTTTCCATAAAATTTTTGTTTTTACTATCACACATATTAAAATCCAATAACACACAATTGGATAGAACTAATGGTAATAGAAAAACAAAAGCATGGTAGGACTTCAGAGCAAGATGATATTAAATCAACACTGGCTACCATACTGTCTTGTCTTCAAAGTAACTATTCATATGATCACATATATTAAGATCAAACAAAACAGAATAAAACCATTCAAACCAATGAATGAAGACATAAGACATCAAAGCAGTATAATGGTGAACAATGATTTCCATAAAATCTTCTGTACTCTTATCATTTCTTACACTAGGGAGACTATACGGTAGTTATACATGTGAGTTTGATTTATTTCACTTATGAATTTAGATTCAAGATTCATCCATTTATTTACAAATATCTCAATGTGATCATTCTTTATAGCTGAGTAGTACTCTACTGTATAAAAGTACCACAATTTATTTATCCATTCCTCGGTTGATAGGCACTTAGGTTGTTTCCAAGATCTGGCTATTACAAATTGTGCCGCTATAAACATGGGCACGCATATATCACTGTGGTAACATGTTTTCAGATCTTCTGGGAATACGCCTAAGAGTGGAATAGCTGGGTCAAATGGGACCTCCATCCTCAGCTTTTTGAGGAATCTCCAGATTGACTTCCA